>JASDQU010501524.1:49220-64038 GCA_032191745.1 Picea mariana | reverse complement strand
GAACATTTCCATTGCGTCCTTAAAGAATTTCTTTTTCCTTACAAGATCGTACTTGGTATTCTTAAGAACCTCCTTTTGGATCTTTACCTGAGGATGAATTTCGATATCGACACTAGTCTTGGTTCCTACTCTACTGATAATGTTAATATTGGGTTCTCTTACCTTAGCCACATATCTAGGTAATTCCTCGGAGAGTGCCCATGACTTCTACAAATATCTCAATATCCATTGCTTTGGCCTCTTTGATGATTCAAAAAATCATGGTATTGAACAAGGTTGTGAAATGGCACTGTATGGATGACTTGTGCACCCCTCCTGATGGTCCTACTAGTGGAGGTGCCATATGGCGAGTAGGGGGTCCTCCACCCCTCAATATTGGATATTCAATTGTTGTATGACCTTTGGTATAACAACCAATACACCATACCTATAGTCGACCTAATTTAGGAAGGGATAACTCTTGGATCTTTTCAGTTAATGTATAGATCTAGAATTGTAGTTACAAGGTGTTATTATCTTGAGGAAGTCTCATCACTCACAATCTTCTAGGATATCCTTCCATAGCCCCAATATTCATGGCTTGTTCCAATGCCTCTCCCAAAGTAGTTATCCTTTGTCGAGTCAACGTCATTCGGGTTAACGATAATAACCCCTGAATAAACCATTATCTTTGATGATACTCAGGGATAAGGTCTGTTAATTTCCCTACAACATCCTTAAATCTTTTTTTATATTCCCATGCGGACTCACCGTGTCTTTTTTTCTTATCTTCCACAACTCGGAGAGGGCCTATTTCTCTAACTTAGGTAACCAAAATTTCGCTATAAACCTTTGCTTCACCTGGGCTAAAGAGAAAGGATGCCCTTGATTATTCCCTAGATTGATATATTTCATGTACAAATTTAGAGATCGACCCCTCAAAGCAGTATGGAACTCAACCAATTTGTTTGCATCTAGAGTTCTGCGAGACCTCTAGATGGATTAAAAAGGAAACTAGTGTTTCTCAACATCCTCATCCCCCAAAACTCAGGGTATCGGGTAAGAGACCCTGCGTGTTAATGTGTCATTTATGGACTTGGAGATCCTATTAAAATGAACCCTAAGGGTCCTAGTTGTGATATAACCAAAACACTCGCAACACTTTCGTTGCTACTACTACTTGGACTTCCTATACTAGAAGGGTTAGAAATGACAGAAACTACAAAAATATTTAGTGTAGATAATACCATTTTTTAGATGGCACTGGGGGAATAGGTGACTTGTGGCTAGCTCCTCTACCCATATAGAAGATTTATTTGATTTGGGGGGTCACGTTTTCTTGTAGGGTTCTGTCTACCTTGTGACGCAGTTTGAGATTTTATTGTGTTATAGGTTCTGATTCTCCCGTAGATCCCTTTGAGGTATCGACTAAGTATTCTTCTTCGGTGGTAGTCTCTATATTTAATTCTTTGTCTACATATCCTAATTTTCCATTGTCCTATCTACCTCCTTCATAACCTTCACCTCTCTTACCAAATATATTATTCAACCATTGGTTGGCCAACCTTCCACATATTTGCAACTCTCACAATTTCTCTAATTATTTTCTTCGAATATCGTCACAATCAATCTCCTTATGTGATTGATTGGGTCTCTTCATTACCTTTCTCATTTGGTTTCACCACCTCTCCTCAACAACCAAAACCCACCTTAGAGCTCATTCATTTCTTGCAGTCTTCTCTCATCATCCCCCCATCTCTAGGAACTCCTTTATTAACTTATGACCCTCCCATGAACCAACAACCCCCCCCCAAGTGCAGGGGTTTACGTTTCCATATCAAGTGAAGTAACATGTAGCATACCTTTTTCTGCTAGTAAAATATTGATCCAAAGAGGGATTTCTTGTAATAGTCTTCCTCTCGCCCCTTCTTTGAATACAGATTATTCTTTTGAAAAAGGTTTGTGGTTCTCTACAAAAAAATCGATAATATAACCTTCCAAAGTAGCCTTCACCTAAAAATCCACAGCATGAGAGATATGATGATCTAACTGGTGAATATTCGCTAAACCCTAAACGGTTCAGTTATATCTTCTTTTAGATCGATCTTTTTATTCCAAAGCTTCTTGCAGTCGATCTAAACACGGAAATACCTCTCTAGGAAATATGATCCAAAATATCTCATACTGGTCACTCAAAGGTCCCGAATAGAAGACAACACTCTTTACAACCCTAAAGATTTTATGTCATATCTCACCTTCTTGTTGTATGAATGCATTGCACCTTCTTTCCCACAAATTATCAACATCACATTTGAAGATCCAATGAGGTTTCCTCTAAAAAACCACTTTAAATATGAGGTCCTAGCAACAGATCCATTTGTTAGTGAAAAATCAAGACCAAGGTTCTCAGAGGTTACCAACAAAGGGTACTATTGTATTCTAGGAGCGTTGGAATATTCAACCTTTCGTAAGGGAAGGAGGTCTCACCCGAAGCGCAAACTAGAAATGTGTGGTGAAGTGAGTCAATGAGAATGCATCATTGGGTCCGACTTAACACCATGCAGATCCATACTTTAAAACTTAAAGATACATATCGACAATGATCTAATACAGAATAAACATAAGATAAACTAGGTTGCACATCATAACTATAGGTCCATACATGACATATCATGTCAATACCTCAGAAAGTTTAGGGTCCAAACGATTCCATTATATTAGCAACAATATCATCGACTGTCTTACAATAGATGCTCATGCACCAGACTACCTAATATGGTCTAACCCCAAAATTCACATTACAAACTCAATATTCAACTGCCAAAGCACAAGATTCCCAGTTAAACCATTACAATAGTTTATCCAAATTAACTTAATCTTGACTTATAGAACAATAGTATCGATATCTCTCTTGTGTGCTTCCCTCATCTGCTCATTATTTACCTTAATTAACCTCTATAACATGTTCCTCATTTTTTTTCCTTCCTCTTTATACTATTATGTTGATTGTTTCTTGGACTTCTTGTTCTGCTACTAGTTAGAAATGATCAGCATCCATAAAGGTCTATTATGGTTCAGTAATGCTCAAAATTTGACCATAAAAAATTCTCTCAAAAAATTCCATCAATGCATAGAGCTCGACGATAACTATCCAATGGTGCAAATTTGGCCTCAAACAGAGTTCATATGCAAAAGTTATGAGCGGTCAAATTTCGAGACAAACCTGAAAAAAATTCAAAGGTCAAGTCAAAGGGTGACGTCAAAATAACATGTGATGACATCAGTAGGGTGAAATGTGTCACCACTACAAGGGTGACACATGGCACATGATTATTGGAAGTTGACTGGGAAAGGTACAACAAAAATGGTTCAATCATAGGTTCACAAGTGGTAGAAATAAGCCAATGAGAGGTTTTCATGAGGAAACCTCCCATTGGCTATCTTGATTAATATATATTAAAATATTTGGGAGTCGACAGGGGTCGAACCCACGACCTCCCAAAGACTTAACATAACCTTTCTTGCCAATACACCATGTGTTTGGTTCTTAACCTAATATGGCAACAATTACATTTGAATTTGTGTTAAAGTTTAATTGGGCAGCCAAAGGGTCGAGGGCCTAAGCCCTCGACCATTAGCCCTTGGTATATCATATGTAATGTAACCATTCCACTAATACTGAGGGATATTAATGAACTATGGCGCATATGCTATGTTTCCTTAGGGGAATATATTATATACATATTCACATGTGTTATTTATAACATATGTTACAACAAATAACAAAAGAAACGAAGCATACGACGGGTGGCGGGAATCAAATCCGTTCTCTTTGAAACCTGATAATTGTGCATGCTCTCCCTTTTCAGAGAATGGTCACCAAAATCATTCCTCTGATCGTGAGGGATTATACACATATACAAGGTTTAATCCTTCATTAAATCAATAATTATTTATGCTATGGATCATTTCAATCTATTCACATCCAAGTCTTGCTATTAGTGCACATCAGCATAATCCCACTCATGTAGGATTGACTATCATTTCCCAAAGAAATGATAGGATTCCTTTGCCACATAATAGAATGATTCAATCTTGTTGGCTAAAATCCTAATTGAATTTTAATATACATCCTTCAGTGAACTTATGCAGATAAATTCCATACGAAATTGGTACTCTCAACAAGCTCATGTTAGCCTATCCTTTCGACTATTCTCTAGCCTATCCATGCCTATGTTTGAATCATGCTCTGCTAGATAGGGTAGGGTAGTACGCCCTCTCCCTTAAAGTTTTTCTAATAATATTTTTATGTGACTCATGCATGAGCCCAAGAATGCCAAGTGTTGCTTCCATGCTCTGATACCAATTTGTAACACACCCAACCCCTTAAAAATGATTTTTAAGGAATGGGGCATAAAAAGTTTCTTTTTCCCGATCCATCTCAAATATTAGTTCCACTATCTCCATCGAATTCTGCGCACCACTAGCCTTCTAACGGTTGTCGCCATACTCCAATTTGAGCTCAGGATTGGGAGATATGTCATTCCAAAGTTCTTCGGGGGTTAATGATCACGGTCGACGTGGCACCTACATGGATCCAACTCATTCATATGACCCTGAATTATCTGATATCCCGAAGCTCCCCGCACTCCTAGGTCTATGGAGGAGATCCATCCACCATTAATTGATGGTGGATGCTTATCCTTGGGAACACACGTGTCTAAGGTAAAATTTGACATTTGACACTTTTGGGTGTGCATAGTTTAATGACCCAAATCTCCCAAAGTACTTTTCTTCTGAAGTCTCGTGGACTTGCCACATGGCTCCAACCTTCGGGCCTTTCTACACCACACTATTCCAAATCCTTCAGAGTCGCGAAGTCCCAGACTTCTTAAGTCTCGGTACTTCACCATTCACATGGCCAGGATGACACATACCAGGGGCTGACACATGATGAGGGCTAGGGGTGACATGTGCCCTCGTCAGGGGGTGACACATGTCATGTTCTAATGGGCCCAGGGGATTGCAAAAAAAATGTATCCAAGTGACACGTGGCACCTCAATCGTGGGTCCATGTCACTCTGGGTGACTTCAGTGAGCCACGTCGACCCCTAACACAACCTTCTAACATTCCTATAATCTCACGATCAAGATCTGTCCACATAGACCCCTTGATCTATGACTCCCGTTACTTCGGAGATTCGACATTCGAGAGTTTCTCTATGCAAAATCCCTATTTCTCCTAGAGTTGGTGAGTGTCGGGCTGACCACAGTCTAGATTTGATAGTCAAGGAGGATCCTAAAGGGTCCTTAGATCCATGGCTCACATCACTTCACCGATTCAGTGTTCGGGAGTTTTGGAAGTGTCACACCCCCAAATCTTCTAGAGTGTCTAGTCTCCGGATTATCAGATTTGGCAACACATGTCCTTAATGATGGATGAATGAGATGGGCTCTGCTACTCATGATTTTAGGAGCCTTCACACTTTAATGACTCTCTTCCAACTTCCTATGGAGTGTTGAGTCTCTAGAATATGAGATCTCTTGCCACCTGGATGAAACAGGCAATTTCCCAAGATGACACATGGTAAGGCAGAGAAGACACCTGCCCCCTTCAGTGGGTGACACATGTCATGTGTTAATGGACCTATAGGCTCAACAAACTGCCCAAATCCAGGTGACACATGGCACGTTGATCATGGGTCCACGTCACCCCCCTTAAATGTTCATCATTCAATGTTCTACGTTGAACATCGACGTTCGACGTTCGATGTCCTATGTTGAACGTGGACGTTCGGTGTTCTACATTGAGCATTCCTCTATGATACTACATACCAAATCCTCCAAACTCCCGAAAAGGTAAACGTCGGAATGACTATATCGCAGATACGATGGATGGAATAGTTTCCAGGAATCCTCAGATCTATGGCCCAGATTAATTTTGGGCTCCAGGACTTCGGGGGATCCGTCTCCCTTACGAGGAATACCAAAATTTGTCGAACTCATGAAGACTGAAGGAGTTGAGGGGTTAACACCTGCGATCCTCCTCCAAATCCAATGGTCGTGACATAACTTGGATCCTCTTGAATGGATCTCGTCTGCTCATCTTCCAAATGAAAGGATCTTCCCTTTCGAGACTTAAATCTCACTATCCTTCCTAAGCTTCGTCAGTTCTGGAAGAATTAGGCATTGGCTCATGCCTTGTTCTCTTTCTCCTAAGCTTAATAGACTCTTTCTCCCAGGAGACTCAAAACAACTAGGAATGTTGGCATACATACGAGAAATTAAGCCCAAGGTCAACAAACTCACAGTTCATTTTCTTAAACTTGAGCCACTACATGGCTCGAGAATTTATGCGTAAAAACCATATAGTTCCTTACTTTATTAATTACACAATCAAGAAAAAGATAAGGGAACACAGTCTAACCATCAAGCAACATGCACATCCTTGAAACATTCACAGGATATCCAACTTTATTTTACAGTTATAGCTCAAATATATAGGGTATGAGAATACTTATCTATTTCCAATTGTAGCCAACTAACTGACTGTGGGTGTTCGTCTTTCCACCCAACCATAGTCTCAAAGGAATTCATTCTTAGCACTCTGGCCACCCCCATGCTGAGCCATGATATCACTAGGGAACTATGCCATTTCTCAAAGACCTTCTCTCTGTCACAACATCCCTGCAAGGTTTATCATATGCTTTCCCAACATTAAGTTCACAACCTTTTTATTTTCTTCTACATGTCTGGGTCATGTGTTCCCCTCTGTGCATGTGTTCTTGTTTGGTGTCTCTCCTTCTCTCTGCAGAGCCTCATGCATGTGCCTCGTCCTCTATGTCTTCTTATTGTCTCTATTTTTTGTATATCTTTTTAGGATGGTTCTCAACCTATCCTGTTCCTTCTGTCAGAAGGAAACTCAGGTCAACCTAGTTTTTTAGACCCTGTGGTACTTCAGGCTGACATTATTCAGTTATACCATGCTTCCATTCATGGGGGTGTTTTATTATCCAACCACCAGTCCTTCCTTCATTAACTAATTCCTCTCTTTGGGATTTGGATGAGGCTTATTATCTCAACAAAGGGAATTTGGGTCATTTGAACTAATGAACCCTCTCCACAATTTCCTCATTCTTTCCCCTAGTGATATCATGGCCAATAATTCAAGGCTTTACTCCCATAGTCAGTCATTGGCAATCTAAATAATACATTTACATTGTTCCCATGCCATAGCATGGTGATCATGATTAATGATTAATTACAAGCTGGGGGAAACAAGGGTATTATAGATAAGGTGTCTATCATTTCTTTGCTAAGTGAAAGGAAATGAGACTTGTTGAAAGGAATTAGAAATGCATAATGGATTGTTATTCCACCTGCATTATAAGTAAATTTACCTATGTAATCCAGTATCAATCCCTTTGCTTTCAAAGGATCAGTTGTATCATATGCATCATATATTCATACAAGCATTTGGAATATCATTTTTTCCATAAATGTTTTGCATGTTCCTACTCCACCCTTAAGGAACAAGTACAATGGTGTGTGCATGTCCCTTAATTTATTGAGAGAAATATCTTTGAAAATTGCCTGTTGTTCTCTATTTATCATTCTTATATGTATATAATATTCTCCATTTTTTTAGAAAAAATGGATGGTTTGTTACTTGAAACGAAATATTAATTTCTCTTTTCCTATTTAATTCTTGAGGACATTACAAGTGTTCTTGCCAATCGTACCATTCACAGTAAGTTGTAGTTGTTCCTTGATTTATCAATGTACCATTAATATATAGAAGGCCATTATTTAGTTGTTCAATTGCACTTTCGATATCGCCCCACATTGGATTGATATTGTATGTAAAATTAGCTTCATTGGTTTGTATTGTACTCTCGTGAAAACTATCAACAACTTTCCATGTAGGAAGGTTATGTTTTAATGTATCTTCACTTTTTTCAATTGGGACACATAGAAATAGTTTTTCTCTGCAAAAAAAATTCATAGTCAAAGTACTTGTTGTGTTTGAAAAGTAATATTACATTTGGTTTTTCCTTTTGATATAGGTGTACCATTTTTTTTGTACTCAAAGACAAATTCAGCAAGGAAGATATTCTTAATAGCACATGGGTGCTTGATGTGGTAATCAATAATAGACTAGCACATCACATCTTCTGAATTGTCAATTTCTTGTCTTCATAGAAACATTGTTTTAAGGATAAATGTGCATTTATCTATTGGAGATGTGTTTATAAAGATACACTCTCTTGAACTACAATTTAGTGGCATAGAAAGTGCTATATGAGCTATTTGTTGAGTGGACATTTGTTGAAGATTGACCGATGTATTTCCAAGTGTGTGTATCATTTGCATAGATTAATTTTTCTTTTTTCATGCTCTTTTTGTATTCTCCTAAATCCTTTTTTCATGGATTTGTCAACTTTAGTCATGTATGAACTACAATATGATGTTGCAGCATATGCATTGAACACGTATTGCACATCTATATTTGCATTCCATAAATTTGGCATGTCCTTTGCAAAACCGTTTTTCCAAATATGTGAAGGTTTTCATTTTAGGAAGATTGTCAGTTGTTTTAGTCTATATTGTATTAGTTGGATGTACTCATCCTTTGTTATTTCCATTTCAATCAAGAATTCTTTGAAGCTCTTTAAAATGTCATAATGTTTTTGCTCTAGAAGTGAAAACAAAAACTTTAACTTCTCACCAAGAGCTTTGTCTTGTAAATTGATCCGATCAATTAATATTGTCAGTTTCATTGGTGGCATAGGAAAGTTGTATCTGCAATCTGAATTCTTTCATTTCTTACAACTTCTTGTATGGTAATTCCTATTCAATTTGGAAATATTTGGATCCAATTGATCTGTATCATAGGTTATGTATTTGTACAAAAACTTCTCAATTTCAAAATTACTATCTCTTCCATATATTGGGGCATCTTCTATCCACAACAACCCATGTTCATGCTCGCTTCACCGATTCGGGAACTCTATGACAAAGTAGTAGTCTGATAATTTTCTGAATAATTTTTCATCATGACATATCAATTTCATTAGAGCATTGATTCTATGTCTATATTAACGACTACATGTGACTAGATCTTTTCGTATGAGGTAATCAATGTCCTTGTCTTGCAATGCTTTAGTGTTCTTTCCATTTTCTTTTTTCTTATGCAAGTAAGTCAATGAAGAGACCAATGATTTCCACTGATGCTCTTCACTTGTGAATGTGATGAAAATATTTGGAGGCCCCAACTGATGTATCATTGCAAATATATTTTTCTTAATTTTTTTCTTGAGTAATCAAGAGAAATGAAAATATTTTTTAAGTGTATGTATCCAATATCGGATTTAAGTACCTTCTCTAAGTTTGGTTTGTACTTTATATCTCTTGTCAATATATTTCTTCCCTGTAGTTTTTCTTTTCTTATTCATATCCGCATATAGAAAATTACTTTGTCGATTATTATTTGCATCGTTTTGAAAAAAAAATTGTTTTGTGATACGAGAAATCGCCACTAACATGTGGTAGTTCTCATTTTACTACTTTTTGGTAGCTAAATATTTTTACAATGTCATAATCATTTAGATCTCTATATAATAGTGTTGAAAAGATTAGTTCTTCTACATACTTGTCCTTGAAAATCCCAAGTGGACGTTTCCCTTCAGTAGGTTCAACTTCAATGATCTTGTCTTGCAAACCATGGATGTGTTGCAACTCTATGAATCCATGTACTAATGTTTCAATAGGTTTTTCACTATCTAATTCTGTATCCATATCACTTTCAAAATCAAAATGTGTATCTCCCATACATTTTTTATTATCTTTTTCTAGAACATCATCCCATTCCTTATTTATAGAGATATTTTCAACCTTATATAGACTTCTAGAACATAGTTCTTTTAATTCTCTCATGACAATCTTTACATTTACTTTTCCAGTCTAATATTCTTTCTTGTATTGAAATCATCTTTTTAATGCAACTGTAACTGTCATTGTTTCATCCATGAATTGTGGCAATGTTCTTTGGAAAATATCCATATGGATAGGCACATTGATAATTGACTAGACTCGCTGTGCATTGGTCAGAATGTGAATTGCATATGTTATTGCAATTTTCTCTTAGCAATGGCTCATTGTGAAAGTGAAATGTATCTATTTCAAATGAAAACACATCAGTTGTGCTATTTGTTAGAAATAATAGGCGTGCCCATTTAACCATAGACAATATAGCAATATTGTCACCCAACCATAGGCCGAAGCCACCCCCGAGCACCTTAACCTTGACAAAGAATAATTCTGGAAGAAAAACCTAGGCCTAATAGCTAATCAAGGTAGCATATCACTCTCTACAGTTAGCATACCAAGAAAAAAGTCCAAACCATAACGAAGAGAGAGTCCAAGATTGAAACCGAAAATAGAAGTTGCAGTAGCTGCAACTAAAACTACTCTCCAGACTTGCACACAACTAAATTTTTGTAGTTGCGAGCTATGTGTATGGAAATGAGATCTGGAATCCTGTATTTATACTTCTCTTCCTTAGCTGTCTAGGCCGAATTCTCATTCTGGAGGCTAAAAACTCAATATTAAATATTTCCTTTAGTCGACTTGTCTTCTAGGGTTATGTCCAATTATTTAGGGTTTATTATTTCTTCCCGAAATATTATGTTCTTGTCAGGGTTACAGGTGGATGTTAATACCTCCCATAACTAACATAATATCAACACTCCCTCCTAGATAGGGAGGTATTGAAGGAAATGGTATTTATCACAAACATACCATTCAACTGGTAGCATCATCATAGCCATATAGACTATCTCATGATTAGATCATGAGCACCATCATCACTATCAATATCATCTAATATCATCAACTGCATCATCTCTCGAAGCCATACTCCATCTAAGTAATCAGACATGATGTTGAATAAGTCACTCACTCCACAGAGTGATACAAGAATCATTGTTCTAATCTAGACATATGTCCTAGAAGAATAACTATTCCAATAGATGTTGGAATCCACACCATGGAATACAAGGACTATTCTTCTAATACAGACATACGTCCTAGATGAATAAATATCTTGGACCATTTTATGTCTGGAGAATGTATGTCCATCAACACACTAACTACCCATCTAGTTGATAATCATTTTCAACACTATTGATAGTCTACATAGCAATCAAAACAATGTCATACAAAAGAACATGACTGTGTCTATCCATAGTAGTACACAACTAATATGCAGTGGTACACAACCACACCAAGTAGCACGTGACTACTTAATCAATGACACATAGTCACAACCAGTGGAACATATCCACCACAGTAGAATACATCTATTGTCCAGAGACATACAATATCCATAGAAATCATATCATCTTGTAATTTTTTAAACTTGTGAAGTAAAGAAATGCATACAAATTCTTAAGCAAAACATAAATCAATCAATGGCTCATACACATAGTACACAAAGATTTACACTAGAAACCCTTAATCGGGAGAAAACCAAGCTTCTTTGGTGTCGCACCTTTCAACTCTTCATTTTATTAATTTCACCATTCACCATACAATATATACATTATTTTGGTATCTTTAGCTACCAAAACCCTAATCGCTTAATCTAGGATTAATTTAGAAAATCGCTAAAAATAGAAAAATCCGGTAAAATAGCAAAGACTACCCAAAAACAAATTTGGGGGCGCCACCCCGAACACTATGCATAACCAAGGGGGGGGGAAACCTAGGACCCCCACAGGAAAGCGCCTGATGCACATGACACATAAAGCGAAGGAAGTTGGGATTGTCAGACACAGTTGTTGAATATGACGTGCGCACACACACACATGCAAAGAATATAACACATACCCAACACATCCGATATCAACCTACATAAAACAATATCATGACATAAAATGAGTCATCTGGGCCATTCTTCCACTCACATCTGTGATATCTGGAGGAGCATATGCCCTTAGAATGTAAAACATCATCCATGGCCTATCTGGACTATTCTTCTCAGGCATAGAAGAATACTTTTCCCTGATTTCTAAGCCTAGACCATTCACCTAACTTTTCCATTCCTTCGACACTAGTCACAGTGCAACCTAGAGAGAATGAGTCTACCCTAGGGAATGTTTGTCCCTTATTGTTGAACCTGGACCATTTTCCTAACTGGGCCATTCCTCTAGAACTAATCATAGAGCAACCTAGATAGAATGAGTTTTCCTTAGGAAATGACTGTCCGGACCATTTCCTAATGGAAATGATTGTCCTGCACCAACCTCAAAAATGAACCATTATTTGAAACTTCTCACAATTGTGAACTTTGAAAGAATGACTTCTTGGCAAGGCGACCCATTCTACTTGACCACTACTTAGAGTGACTGCCAATAAGAATGAATGTCTTAGACCATTCCCCCACACTGGCCACAAGGGGAATCATTGTCTATGGTACATCAACAATCTATCAAACCATTTTAGTTACGAAAATGATTGTCCGATCTGGACCATTTTCCGAACTGGAAAATGTCTATTCATCAGAAATCTCAAACCCCTTTCTGAACTGGAAAGGAACTGCTCATCTTGGACCATTTTTCGAACTGAAAAATGACTATCCATAAATAAATAACACATCAGTTCTCCCTCCCAACCTGGGAGTAATCTCTTCCTTTTTCAATAAGGAAGTCATCTCCATGAGCCCCAACTTGTTTCTTAAGTACACAAACTTTTTCATCTTGGACAAAGGCTTTATCAAAATTTCTAATATCTTCTCATTTGTGGAGATATATTGGAGAATCAATTCTCTTTTCTGGACTTCATCATGGATAATGTAATTCTTTATCTCAATGTACTTCGGTCTGTCATGGAACATTGGTTTTCTTTGAAGGCTTCATATAGATCTAATCATTACAATATATCATGGTCGACTTCAGCACTTATGTTTCCTTCTATCTCATGACATTGTGGCAATGCTCAAACTGAAACATATCCAAATAACACTTCTTCTGTCATCATGAGAGTTTTCCATGGATTAGCAATCCATCATCCTAGACTTTTGAGTAACTATTCTGATACACTATCTTTGTCATAGAACTTTTTCACCACGCTTTTGTTGTATATGAGATACTCTGCATCAAGTTGTTTGAATCCATACAAGGTCTTCTTCTATCTGCATACATGGGTCTCTTTCTGGTATAAGCTTCTTTCTCACTTTCTTTATTGGGAAGAAAAATATTTTACATGTAAATTCCAATCCATAGAGACTACAAGAGGTATATCTGGAACAAGTTGTTGTCATAGTCTTCTCCCTCCTTCTAGAAGAACATTTGAATATTGCAATTCTTCCATTCATAAGTCTTTTTCACACTCTTCTTTGTCATAACTTCAATTTCTTTTGCTTGATTACTTCTTAGTGAGTTCAAACCAAGCTTGTAGTCTTTGTGATTTTTGGTAGAATAACTGGTTGTTCTAGATTTTTCTTTCTCTGTTGGAATCTTCATGTTCTTCCTCACGTTTCTCTTTAGCTTTTGGGTCCATGGATACTTCTATAGATTCCATGCCCTGAATATTACAACTTCTTCCTTTCATCATAGGATCGTGGATGTAGATGGACATCCAAGGATACTTTAAGGACTCTTTTAGAAGAAGACTTCTTCTAAAGTCAAACTAAACACACGATGCTTTTCATGGATGCTACTTTCAATGGGAACATGGATAGATACTTCATAATCCTCAATGGATCATATTATTTAGGATTTCTTCCCTCCTAATCCTTGCTTCATGCATGAATGCATGCTCTACTTTTGGAATTATGTAATCATCTCCCTCCATCTAAGATAGTCCACGCTTTCACCTGCATTCTTATTGCCTTCTACAAGGTGTCACATGTATTTTTCTAATTTCCTCTGTTTTGACTTCTTCTGGGTCTCTTCAGGTTTGATTCTGATTTCGGCTTATCTGGAAATTATTACTTATACAATAGCTTCCACAAAAATAGTTACCAAAGATTTTCAACATACTTCATCTTTTCATATGTATTGCTTGACTTGTAGTCATTGTAATAGAAATCCTTATCCTTTTATTCTTCCATAGGTATTGTTTCCCTTGAACATATTTTCTTCTAAGAAATTGATATACATGATATGTACAGGAACTATGTAAACATGATATATACAAGGGTTTTGAAGAATATTGTTACCTTGACTTAGAAGAAAAAGTATGTTTTATCCTTCGTGACTTTCTTTGAGAGTTCCCTTTCTTCGACAACTGTTTCTTCGCTGTTTTCAAGTTTCTGTGGTGAGGAGTTTCACAAATGTTTTTCTTGTAGTGACCATATTTTCAACAATTGAAGCATTGTATCTTTGACATATCCTTTTCTTGATTTGGTTTCTTCCTTGAGCCAAACTTCTTCTTATTCCTGAAATTCTTGAACTTTGTTGTGAAATCTTGATTATCGTATTTCTCTTGGGATTTCTCTTTTGCATTAATCCTTGATTCTTCTTGTGCACAAGAAGTCCAAAGTTCTTCAAATGTGGGATACTCCTTTCTTGTGTTCATGCTTGCAGAAAATGCATCCCATGTATTGGTAAGACCATTAAGTACTATATTTACCAGTTCCTTCTCTTAAATGATGTTTTCAATAGCTTGTAGTTGATCTTTTAACTGAGAGATTCTCACAAGGTATGATGTTATATTGTCATCATCATTCATTTTAATGTCACATAGCTCATTCTTTAGACTCATTACTTTTCCAATGTTTCTGACTAAGAAGAGGTTAGTTAGGGCATCATACATTTTCTTAGATGAGTCAAGATGA
>JASDQU010501523.1:75699-93340 GCA_032191745.1 Picea mariana | reverse complement strand
GAAGATTCAATTGACCATACTTTTACATTGTCTTGTAGTGATTGTTGACTAACAACTAATGTTATATAAGAATATAATATAACTAATCTTAAAAGAGATTGATGATATAGTGATGAGCCTTTGCGTGTGGATAAGGATATCGAGCCCTATCAAACGAACATCCATTCTCCAAATTTTTTGAAAAAACTAAAGTCCATACAACATTCAAAATTTTGGGTTTTGCAGTTAAATTTCAAACTACAATTTGGGAAATTGAATGATATATTACTTCTAATTTGTAAAATAATATACAGCGACTCTATGAATCTCAAAAACGTTAGAATTTCCATTAAGTTTCGCTAAGATCGTAAAATTGATAATTTCGGATTTGCAAATTCTTTATACAGCAATTACAACAAGTGGATATCCAAAAATTTCTATTGAAATATGCAGCAACCCAAGGGATTGTGAATTTTTGTATAGTAATTTAATGGGGCAGTGGATAATTAAATTTCTAAAATGTTGGGTTTAAAAATAAAGACAATGAACCATGTATATACTAATTACATTTATAGAATATAAAAATTCCAGAACCAAGAAGATCGAGAGTTGACGGTGTCCTTCAAGACTTGTGCTCCTTTTGTTCTCTCGCTTGCTAATCACCGAAACTTCATTGGTATCTCTGAGCCAATGCTAGTAGTACTCTTCTTCCCTCTTAGCCGCCCAAGCTGGAAGGGGCCACACACAAGAAACAAACAAACAATAGCTCCAAGGCTTTCCTCACAAGGAAGAGCTTCCACTCTTTCTTCAAGCTTGGTATCCCAACTCTCACAAGTAAAACATAGTCCACAAAATTTTGGCAGCATAACATTACCAAGAATGAGTGAGATCTATTTCCCTTCTACCACATTTGTTTTATAGAAAAATCCTCAATGACACATGTCCTCATGCACAATTAATTATATTTTTAATTAATTTAATTAGTATTATTCACCAACACACTTGTCACACTCTCCCCAAGTTGCACAAGTAATTACCATTTTTATTTCAATTAAAAACTCAATTTCCCTCACATTCCCCAATGTGTTCCTATTTTCGCTCTTAGTTTTCCCTTTTTTCCCCTAATTCTCATTTAATGAGTGTCTCCTAAATCGATATTAGTTAGAGTTGGATTATGAGTCTTCTTCTAGTTAGACTACTGGCTCAAGATTCTATTATTTATTTTTTTTTAAATCCATTTTTTTTTTTGTAAATAAAAAGATTGTATTATCTTGAGCTAACAGAAGCTACACATGTCTGAGGATACACCAAAACTTTCCACCTATTCTTCTACACAAGTGGAAACCAAAACAAGTGGACAATATTGTTCAGAGACACTTGTCTTACAAAACATGGGGACTTGCCACTTGTTCTACCACAAGCGTGGAAACCAGAACAACCTGTCGACTATGTTCCCTGACCATCTAATGAACCAGAGTTTGATTATCACAAAAAAATTATAACTAATACCAGAGAAAAAAACAGTAAGGAAACTAGACATGAGGTGAACCTGGGCGTCCATCGTGGCTGATTTTGAAGGCGTAAGGATGAAAACAAGTCAAACAACAGCTTTTCGCAGGCTCGTTTGATAGGGAGTTGAACAGGACGTCTAGACACTTGTTGAGGGTATGTTGGTTCTGCAGTTGCTTGTCGAAGTCCTTCCCCATCTCAAAAATCAATACTAGGTGGTCTTTCGTGAGCCTGCACAAGCTGGGAGCCTGGTGAACATGATCTTCTATGTAAGTCTGTCGTTGGGTGTCTTCCTCATTCAAGCAATCGTCCCAATTTATTTTGAGGTCCTCGTCATTGGAATCAGTGGAATTTTTATAGTAATCCTCCATCTAAGGAGGGATTTCTTCTTCAACTATATAACTTGGTATGGTTGGCTCTGGAAAATTCAGAGGGGTACTAGTACCTATGGACGACCGCTGCTCCATGGCTATCTTTTGCAAATTAGGAGAAATTTCCTCCCAATTAGGAGGAATCTTCTCTTCTATCGGGAATCCTCCAGAGAAAGGCTATGAATTAGATGGATGAAGTTCTGTATGTGCAACCTCACACCAATTATGGCCAGAGTGGGGAGAGCGGCTCAAGCTGCATCCTGGAAGGGGAGAGAGAAAGATAGGTATTGAGCGCTTGTGTCTTCCAAATTGACTATAGTAGGTTGGCCCACGCCGAGACTTGCCTCTCTCGTGAGGCATGGACAGGAAAAGCGCATGGGGGAAAATAATGAAAGTGGGGTGGTCGGAGGTGTGAACTATTACCAAAGGGAGAGTAACGAAAGCTCTGCGAGATCGGATCATAAAAACCAGGTGAGGATGGAAAACTAGAGCCAAATGTCAGAGATAAAAACCGCAACGAAGCAAAATCAGCATGATGACGGAGGAAGTGATGGTTTGGATAGCCATGAATTCCAAATTAATTCATCTTTGTTGCTTCGTACCTGTAACAAGGGGTGAAACTCGAGTCTCCATTAAGACTAACAATCCTTCCCAGCGCACTGAGCCACGACTGAAATGAATGCTAGGCATCTCGACTACACGTAGGAGGAGGGTGGTGGCGAGAGGCTTTAACTACCCTCGTTGCCAGTGCACCATTTGACAAGTGTTCTCTAAATGTCACCCCATCCGGGGGGAGGTAGTCCTGATGAGCTAATTCTCGGCACTACTTTAGAAATTGTGAATCTAGATGATCCAAGGTATTGAGAATAAGGAGTTCTTCCTGTGTAGTGACTCCCTCATTAGCTAGTCTGTCTGCTACCTTGTTGGCCTCTTGTTTTATGTGTGAGGTGATGAGAGTGAAGGAAGGATGAAGCAAGGTTTGTAGAAGAGAGAGAGGACCTGTGAGGCGCCAACTGCATGTGATTGTTTTTGGGTCCGAGCCATGGCTAATTTTTGTAGCTAGCGAAATGATGATTTTTTAATCTCCTTATATTGTTAGGGGTTGCAGGTTGAGATCCGAAGCTATTTGAATCCCTTTGATGAGGCCCCAAATTTCTATTGAGTTGTTTGTGTCATGCCCAAAAAATCCTTCTCTAAGATGCTTGATTTTTCCTATGTTGTCCCTGATCACAGCTCCAAAGCCTGTTGAACTAGGATTTCCCTTAGAGGCTCCATCAAAATTCATCTTCTAGAAACCCGTGGGAGGATTGCTCCAATTGGAAGAACTATGAGTTGGGGGAATGGGGGGAGCAGAGAGAAGGAGAGAGGCCTTGGGAGTAATTGTCTTCCAGGTAGAGATGATGAGGGATTCTGGTGGATCAGTGGGGATATCATCTTGTGTCCAAGGTTGAATTTGAATTGTTTCCAAAATTCTTCCAGTGATCTTAGACTAGATAACTGAGGGGGGTGGAGATCTGAGACTGGAATATGCGTCGGTTTCTTTTCCATAGCTGCTAAACCATGAGACCTGGCATAAGTTTCCAAATTCTATTTAGAAGTGGGATTTTAAAATCCCCCGAGCCCCAATTTCTGATAGTGATGATGATGCTTGTCTAGTCTCGTTTAGTTTGCCTCATGATAATCGTAGTTTGATCCCAAATCAGATTGTTGATTGGGCATTGGTTAAATATGTGTTCCATTGTTTCTTCCTATTTCTCACACAAGTGACAAATGGAAGGCCCCACAAAACCTTGTTTCTTGACGTTATCCCAGTTTAGGAGTCTGTTCTGGACCAGGAGCCAAAAAAAGGTAGAGACCTTTGGCCAGAGTTTGGTTTTCCATATTATGTGCTAGATGTGATCTTTCATCTGCTTGTGAAAATTATCCTAAATTTGGTAGGGTTCCTTAATTGTGAAAGTGCCCACCGGGGAATACCCCCAGTGAAGAATGTCCTTTTCTATGATGATTCGGATTTTCCCATTTCCCATTGTTTCTTGTCACGGTTTCATCTCAAAATTCTCTGGTATATGAAGATATTTAGGGATTAGTTTCCAACTACGCCAAGGGGGTTGGTGTTGTGTATTAAGCCAGAGATATGCCACTCTGAGGCGTCTCAACTATAGAAGGTAGTTCTGATAGGGAAGTAAGGTATCCAGAGTTTGCAAAGGAGGTTGTTGCTACCAAGCATTTGTCCAAAATTGGGTGCATTGTCCATTTCGTACTTCCCAAAAGGCATGCTTTTGGATGAGTGGGCGATTGCGCCAAGACGTATTCCAAATATTAGAGCCCTGCATCTGATCGTCAAGCCTTATGAGTTTCTCTTGTTGTAGATGGGGGGTATAGTTTTGCTTCTAGAGTCGTGCCCAAAGTTCATTTGGGTAATTTATCCAGTGCCACCATATTTTTTCTCCCATGACATTGTTGAGATTTCCTGGATCACGAAGACCCAATCCTCCCAAAGAGGCGGGCTTGCATATTTTCTCCCAACTAACCAAGGCCCATTTTTTCCCCTGATTGTGACCATGCCAGAGGAAGTTCTGCTGGAGGTTTCTTATGATTTTGATAATTGTTTGTGGTGCTTCAAGAGATGAGAACATGTAGGCTAGAACGTATTGAAGCATTGATTTCAAGAGGATGAGCCTTGCAGGGAGATTAAGGTTCCTAGAGGTCTAGGATCTAAGGTGATTGGAGATTGAGAGAATAAGGGAGATCTAGAAAATCTTTCGATCTGTTGAATCTGTCATGGGTAATCCCCAATAATTGGATGGAAGGGAGCAACAAGGGATGCCAAGGAGTTGGGAGACGTGTTTTTGAATTGCAGGGGGAGTATTGAAGAAGAAAAGTTGATATTTCTCCAGATTGAAGGTGGTGCCAGAGGCTTCACTGAAGTATGAGAGAATGGTTCGGAGTTTGAAAACTTTCTTAGAAGTGGGGGTGTTCAAAAGAATGGTATCATCAACAAATTGGCTATGAGAAGCTACAGTTTAGAGCCAATGGATAGGAATCCCTTGTAGGGTACCTTTCGAGATTAAGGTAGATAAATACCGCCCTAAACCTTCGGCCATGATTACGAAGAGGAAAGTGGAGAGTGGGTCTCCTTGAGGGATGCCTCGGGTAGGGTTCGAGAAGGGTCTAGATGGGACACCATTGACTAATATGGATAAAAAATATGAAGAGGTTAGTTTCATGATCCAGGCAATCCAGTCTATACTAAACCCAAAGGTTGAAAGAAGAGAATGCATGTAGTGCTATCTTAGTTTGTCGAAAGCTTTAGAGAGGTCAAGCTTTATGATCATATCTGGAGTCCATGTGGTTTTGAGTGAATCAATTACTTAGTGAAACATGATTACGTTGTCCATGATGTGTCGCCCCTCCACATAGCCTGATTTTTCCTTTGAGATGATGCAAGGAAGAATAGGATTGAGCCTGAGCGCTATGACCTTTGTGATGATATTATATATGACGTTGCAGAGCACAATCGGTTGAAAATTCTTTGGGTTGGTGACATGTTCCTCTTTATGGATCAGGGTGAGGAAAGTAGCATTAAGAGATGATAGCACCTTCTTTGAGGTTCTATATTCATCCACAAGCTCACACACCTCTTTGCGAACCATCAACCAACAGTAATGGAATAAGTCAGTAGTGAAACCATCCGGCCTAGGGGCATTTCCTTTGTAGCTTGATTGACTTGCTCTTGTGAGATCGAACTCATCAGAGATTTATTTTTCTCAGGGGTGATTAGGGTAGGGATATTGTATGTGAACCTGTGGATGGAAAATGTTCTATAAAAAGGGGGTTATGAGAGAAGCTCTTTGTAGTAGGTGACTAACTCTTCTTCAATTTCTTCATGGTCTAGTAGTGTGTTTCCTTGTGAATCCTCAATCTTTGTGATGCGGTTGATGTAGAATCTCTAGATCATGGAGTGGTGGAAGAACTTTTTATTTTTCCCCCTCCTTTATCCATTGAACCCAAGATTTCATCTTCCAAAGGATCTCCTCCTGTTTGTGATGGTCAAAAATTTGTTTCTTTAGAGTCATTTCCTCCTGTAATAAGGTTTCTGAATAGCTTGAGATGATGGATTCCTTTTGAATGTCCTCCGATCATTTTTCTATGGATTTTTGAGCTAGGAAAATGTCCCCAAATAAATTTCAATTCCAATCCTGAAGCTCTTGATTGAAATTTTTCAGGTGTTGTTGGAATCTGTACATCTGAGTGCCAAACTCAATTTCTGTATTGGCCCACCAGGTGTGGGAGAGCTCCAAGAAGTCTGGGTGGGTTAGCCATATTTTTTCAAAGATGAAAGGTTTATACTTTGGGTTCGTGATTGTGTTTACCCACAACTAGACTAGCCAATGGTCTGAGCCAGATTTTGGGAGGATGTTAGCCTCAATGAGTGGGCCTTCAAGAATTAGGTTTTCAAAAGTAGAAAATGATTCAAACGGTCGGTAATGTGTTGAGACCCTGATCATTTGTTGGACCAGGTAAAGGATCCATTCTTGGTCTCAATGTCGATTAAGTTGAGGTTGTCTATGAAATGGCGAAACTTGTTACTATCTTGGTCCAAGCATTTCAGAACCCCACTTTTTTCTTCTAAGGTAAGGATGATGTTGAAATATCCTCCCAATATCCATTACTCTTGTCCTCTTAGTGTATTGATATAATCATACTATCTAAGAAGTTATTTTTCTCATGATTGAGTTGAGGGCCATAATCATTGGTAATGACGCATGATTTGCTAGAGCCTATAGCTCTGTATTTTGCGGTGAGTGTACCTACTGTTGAGAAGGTTGGTTCCAGAATAATTGTTTTTGGGGTTCTAGAGGATAGCTAAGCACCCTGTCACCCCTGTGGAATCATTATAAGTCGATTTAAAATGCCTCCGACATCTTTTGAATGCTTCTTTTTCCATATTTCCTACACATTTGGTTTCCTGGACTAATAAAATATCTGGGTCTTCGGATTTGACATAGTTTCGAAGGATCCTTTGTTTGGATCTTCCATTAAGACCTATAATATTCCAAGTAATGATATTCATCATACTTAATTATTCGGAGAGAGAGAAAATCCTTCCGAGAAGTACTGCATTTGACCTGAGTTAATCATAAAATTTCCTACCTCTTTGATTAGTTGATGTGTCGATTTGCGCCCACACCTCTTTCCTTCTTTTTGGTTCCACTTGGGATCTAGATCTAGCTCCAGGTGTATGCCTAAGCGAGAGGTGGCACCCACTATAGAATCGATGAAAACATTGTGTACCTTCCTGAGTAGTTACACTAGGATGGATTGCAATTCTTTCCAGTTAAGTGCTTCCTCAAGTTTGTCGAGGTCAATGTCCTCAAGTTCCTTTTCATCGATCTGCATTATTATGTCACCACCATATTCGTCTAGGTCTTTACCTGGTAGTGTGTGGACTTGGGGATCATGGCTTCAGATTTTCTTTAAAACTAGATCAAGAGTTTGCATTGATTTACCTTTTCTTTTGCTTGGTTCTGAAGTTTTGTGGGGGTTTTCAACTTCCTCCATGTCTATTATATTGCTGAGAGCATCAAAGGAGTTGTTGACAGGGATCTTCCTGCTCCCAGTCTATGTGTATTTTTTGAGGGATTTTTCCTGTGTTTATGCATTTGATAAAAGTTGTCTTGCTTCTTCTCCTCTGCTGTTGGTCAAGCTTGTGCATTGAGAGAGAAATCCCTAAAAATATTCCCATATTCATGGCATTTCCGACATATGAAAGGGATGTGTTCATAGTCAATGGTCTGATTCCATTCTTCATATTGATATTCTATGGTGACTGAACTTGGTGGGGCTTTGTAAATGTTCATATAGACACAGATCCGTGCATAGGAAGTGTATAACCCCTCTGCTTCATTGCTTCTGACGATTTGACATACCTTCCCAACGTATTTCTGATACCTATTACGATTTTCTCAAGCCATAACTCCTAGGGTAGAGATTACATGTGAATCCAGATAGGGGCACAAGCAAATTCTTCCTTTTTCTAGGAAGAAACAATCAGTCCAAAACCTTAGATACAACCCGGTCGAGTTGTAGAAGTAGGGAACATTTTCAAAAACCCTATCTTTGTCCTCCAGACTATAGAAGATGATTGTGAAGAGGCCCTTTTATCTTAGTTGCATATCATAGTCACCTTTCGGATTCCACCAGTGCTTTATCCATTTCGTGAGATCCCTTTCCGATGGCCAGATCCCTAAAAATTTTACAATCAAGGCGTGATATTTCATAATCTGGGTGTGTTCTCCTACCCTGGTAGATTTTATCATGTATTTTGGTGTTGTTGGTGCTTGAGGTATACATTTACCTTGTTCCCAGTTTCGAGATTCCTTTGAATGCGACGACTCACCTTCCATTTCCCTACTTTTCCTGGAACCTTGTTCTTCTTGTAGCAGGTGATCTCTAAGAAGCGACGATGGTTGGAAGGATGGTCATTTGGCTCTGAGCCCATACCTTTCATTGGCTGTGGAATTCCTGTAAGAGGGGTTTTTCACCCCCCCCCTTACTGGGTTCATGTTGCGTGGAAAGGTCCTGTCATATTTGTAGATACAACATTGTTCATATTGGTACAAAGGAGGGTCTAACCTTGCAAAGGATAACACATGCAAGCCGTTGAAACCCTAGCTCATTAAGCTCCAATTTTTCTATCCCAAAAAAATCCTTAAAGAAAAAATTAACGTTGATTACCTTTCAATCCATCAATTTCCTTTTTTTGCAACATTTCCTTAAATATTTTATGCTCTTAAAATCCATTTTATTAATTTCTTGCACACATGTGCATTTTATTCACCTTTTAAATTGTATTCCCCTTTTTCCTAGAGTTGATTATATTCTTATATCTTTTAACTTATGTCATAATTCATTTAATCCTTTATTTAATTTAGACTTAGACTTACTCTTAGATTTAGGCTTTATAATTAATAATTTACTATTTAATTAATTATTTTAATCCAACAAGGTCTAATCGTTTCAATGTTTTCTAGGCCACATAGATTTATTGACTCGAGTTTTAATTATGCGATGTTCCCTTCAAGACGCACCTCCGTGCTCCAAGGGTGCCACTCACCTTAGACTGGTTTTGGAATTTTATCTGACCCTTGGAGTCAACACTCCACTCAGTCGACCTTGTGAGAGAATAAGGGCTTCTAAGGAATAAGGATTCTGCCTTATTAGAAATCTTCATGAGCGACTGTCTCAGTCTTCCCTCACGACATCATGGACCTCTCGAACTAGGTAATCATTGACCTATCATTCTAGCCAGGGCTAGAGTTCTAGTAGGCTATGACAAGGACGTTGCCACACCTCTCCCTCAAATGTTTGGTTTCTGTGCATGACCCATTTACTCCTTATGTGATTCAGATTAGAAAGCATCATCAAGCTCACATCCATTGACAAAAACTCTGTCAATAATCCATATACATAAATCATATTGAATCAATCATATATCACATGTGCGTAAAATGAAATACTCAAAAGAATACAATCCACTCCCTGACTCAATCCGGAGTCCAAGGAAGTCCATTGATTCCATCAACATCCATAACCTGTCATGTGTCCTGCACACTCAGGAAAATTTGTCAATAGCATCTGCCAATACATATACATAAAAATAAAAATAAGTCACAACACATCATCATCATCATATATATCTCATAATCGAAATGAAATCACAATGTACCATAACCGGATCACTTGCATGCAAGTGTCCTCAAAGAATATGTCTATAAAAGTGTGCTTAGTGGAGCGGGATGTTACATACACCCCCTCTTGTTTTAAAATTTGTTCCAAAATTTTTAGAATATATAAATGCAAGTAAATAAATGTATTTGACATAGATCTAAATGTATAATCTATCAAAAAAGTAAGTAAAATGTCGATGCATATCATATGCATCCTCCCAGGTAGTTGAGTGTGGACTATAGTTGTCCCACTAGACCTTGACTTGATCAACTATTCGACGTAGTTGTCGAATGCGATGGTCCAGAATGTGGACTGGCTCCACCATTAGAGCACCCTCATCTGACACCTATAAGAAAATCATGTTAATAACATGTGACAAATCACTAATATAATGTCGTAAAATAGATACATCAAATACATCCTGCACACGCCTCAAGGAATTAGGAAAGTCTAGTCGATAATCCACGGGTCCTTTATTTTCAACAACCTTGAAAGGTCCCACAAACCTAGGAGAGAGTTTAGCACCCTTTCCAAACTTGATCGAACACTTGTGCAGTTTTACCTGCAAGAAAACTTTGTCACCAACTTTGTAACTGTGGTCAACATTATGCACATCAACATAGCTCTTACGTCAGTCTGACGCTTCTTTAATCCTCTGTCTTATCGATTTCATATGCTCTTCCATTTATAGGATTACTTTTGGTCCTACCAGGACCCTATCCTCAAGTTGATCCCAACTCAATGGCATCTGACACGGTCACTCGTAAAGAAAATCAAACAGTTCCATCTTAATTGTACTCTCGTAACTATTGTTCTATGTAAATTCTACTAATGGCAAGAAGTCTTCCCAACATTTTTATTTATCCATAACATACATATGCAACATATCCTCCAAAATATGGTTCGTTCTTTCTGTTTGTCTATTTGTCTCAGGGTGACACATTG
The DNA here is from genome assembly GCA_032191745.1 of Picea mariana. Classification (NCBI taxonomy): domain Eukaryota; kingdom Viridiplantae; phylum Streptophyta; class Pinopsida; order Pinales; family Pinaceae; genus Picea; species Picea mariana. Next base: position 82,805 of record JASDQU010501523.1, on the reverse strand, counting down.
TACTAAAATTCAGCTGTGTTCTTAAATCCTCTTGAAAACTAGTCCAAAACTGTCCTATAAACATCGATCCTCGATCATATATGATCATTCTTGGTACACCGTGTAATCTCACAATATTACTAACAAATAATCTAGCTATGTCTAGCACCTAATATGTCATACGCACTAGAATACAGTGTGCACTCTTCGTTAGAGTGTTAACTACCATAAAAATTGAATCGTGTCTCCTTGTCGTTAGTGGCAATCCAACAATAAAATCCATCGAAATGACTTCCCATTTTGATTCAGGAATAGCATGTGGTTGTAATAATCATGTTGGATGTCTATGTTCAGCCTTCAATTGTTAACATTCTAGACATCTCGCCATGTAGCTAACTATGTCTGCTTTCATTCCTTTCCAGAAGAATAAAGGCTGAAGGTCTACCTTCATCTTCGTGACTCGCAAATGATCCATGAAAAATGCTAGATGCGCTTCACTCAAGATCAAAATTATTAATTCGTCATTAGGCGATGCATAAATTCTGTCGTTAAATCTCAAAAATATATTGTTGTGCAATGAGTACCTTCAAACTTTCGTAACATCATGGTATCTTCTCCAGTATTAGCCTTAACTTCCTTGTACCAATCATCGTCGATCTATAAAGTTAGAATCTTTTCTCGAAGATTCGTCTTAAGACTTATTACCAAGAATATGTGTGATCTCCTACTCAACGCATCTGCTACTCTATTCATCATTTCTTTAATGTAAGAAATCTCAAAGTTGTATTCGCTAAGTAATTTTGACCAGCGCCTTTGTCACTTGTTCAAGTTACTCTGCGTAAATATATGTCGCAATCCACAGTGATCTGTCTTTAATTTGAATTTTTTTCCAATTAGATGTTGTCTCCATACTCTCAAGGCATATACAATTGCAAATAACTCCAAGTCATGTGTTACGTAGTTCTCTTCATGCTTTCTCAATTTCCTCGAAATTTAAGCCATCACTCGACCATCTTGCATCAAAATTCCTTCTAAACCTTCCTTGGATGTGTTCGTGCATACCAACAATTATTTGTCCATATCAGGGACCTTTAATATAATTTATATCACCAACAACTCTTTGAGCCTTTGAAATTCATCCACGCACTTCTCAGTCCATACGAACTTTTTGTTTTTCTTCTACAATTCCATGATCGGATTTGCTATCATCGAAAAACCTTCGAAGAACCGTCGGTAATATCCTTATAAACCCATAAAGCTACGTACTTCTTGTACATTTTTTGGTGCTATTCATTCCATAATGGCCTCTACTTTCCCTGGATCCACAATGATACCTTCACGAGATATGATATGTCCCAAATAATGAATCTTTGATAAGTAAAAATAACATTTTGATAGATTCTCGTACAATTTATTTTCTATTAAACATCCTAGAACCAATATTAGGTGTTTGTCATGCTCTTTTTTCATTCGATAATAAATCAGTATGTCATCAATAAATGTTTGAACAAACTTGTCCAAGTATTTGCGGAACACCCCATTCATCAAACTCGTGAATACCCCCAGGGCTTTCGTCAAACCAAATGGTAAAAATGTAAACTCATAGTGTCTGAATCTCATCTTAAATGCGGTCTTGGGGATATCTTCCTCCTTAATATGTAATTAATGATATCACAATCTCAAGTCAATCTTTGAAAACATCATCTCTCCTTTCATCTGGTCAAACAAATCATCTATCATTGGCAACAAATACTGGTTCTTGATCGTAGCTTTGTTCAATTGACAATAGTCAATACAAAGCCTCCATGATCCATCCTTCTTTCTCATGAAAATAACTGATGCATCCCATGGAGAGACACTTGGACGTATAAGTCTCAAATCCAACAACTCCTTCAATTTCGTTTTCAACTCTTGCAATTCAGGCATCGAGATCCGGTAAGGCGTTCTCATTATCATTTCAGTTCCAAGTTTCAAATCTATTGTAAAATCCAACTCTCTTTCGAAAGGTAAACCTGACAACTCTTCTAGAAATACGTCAGCAAAATCTTGTACCATAGGAAAATTTTCTAATCCTTTCACCTCACCCTTTTCGTTTAGCGCTAAGATTGCATATAGCTTGCATCCTTTGTGAATACTCTTCTGCATTTGTAGGGAAGAAATAAAACTCAAGGATAATCCTTGGTTTCTTCCTACAATTACTCTACTCTATCCCAAATCATCTATCAAACTTAACCATTTCATCCTATAGTTAAATATTGCATCATGCGATTCCAACCAGTCCATACCTATCACTATGTAATAATATCCTAAGATCGTGACATATAGGGTGGCCTTCATTACAAAATATCCCAAGTTAATGCTACAGTTTGTAACTTTTCCTCCATCTTTCTGTTTGGTACCCGATGCCATTTCTACGTATCTTAACTTGTCCTGCTCGAATGTATTTACCGTAATTACATTTAGCATTGCACTTGAAATAAATCTCTCTGTATCACCTAGATATATCAAAATACTAAAATTTTGGTCGGTGAGTGTACATGACGTCTTGAGAAAAGTGGATTGGTGCTCAGCCTGACGGTTTTTTACCGCTGCATGTATCCTGTGTGCCTATTACAAATATCCAACTGTAGTGGGTCTTGATGATCCGACCTCCTTAGCCTTCTCAATTAGATAGTCTCGTTGGTAATGTGGCTCCCCACATGTCCAACATCCAATCTTCGGTCCAGTGCTCCTGGTCCCCGAAGTAGAAGCTGTTGGCCTAGCAATCTGTGATCCTGGTTTGTTCTACTAAAGAATCCTAAAATGTTGTTGTTTCAGACGACGTTGTTGATGTTGTTGTGGTCCTATATAAGGAGTCCTTTTTTGAGGAGTGTCTCATATCGGTGTCGAGAACATATGTCCTCTAGGCATATCTCGTTGCCCTGATATTTGTCTGGTTGGTGTCTAATGTTGATGAACTCCGCTGTCATCTATCTAGTAGGTCTAGAAGGATTCCTACCCTGACCCCCACTATTTAGTTCTTCCTCATCTATGAGGGCCTTCTAAACTGCATCTTGCAACGTCTGAGGCATTAGGATCCTCACCTTTGCACGAATGTTGAAATTAAGACCGAACAAAAACTTGCTAACCTTTAACCTATTCGTGTTCAGATGTGGAGCATACCTACGAAGCTCCATGAACCTGGCCTCATACTCTAGCACCATATGACTTCCCAGTTGTAACGCATTGAAATCATTAAGCTGATGCTCAATGAATTCATCGGACAAGTACCTCTCTGGGAACTGTTCCTCAAATAGCTCCCATGACACATCTTCAACGACCATGTTTAGTTGAGGTAGGAGTGTCTTACACCAAATTAGAGCACTCCCTTTCAGTTGAAAGACCACCATGCAGATTTCCATGTTGGAGGTGTAATCATGAAGTGCGAAGAACATCACCATATTCTCCAACCATGCCTCGGTGGCTAAGTCATCTGTGGCACCCTATAACTCGAGAAACTTCACTTTCTCAAGTCCTCTGTGTATACTACTACTACCAGCTGGAGCACGCTACGAACCCTCATTGGGCACAAACTCTCTTCCCTCATCTCAATCCAGGTGGTTGATCAACACCTCTAACAACCTCTGGAAGTGTCTCATCATATCCACCACATCTACCACAACAACCTACTCCTGCTGAGTCATCTTCTCATCTCCCTGAGGGTTAGACCCCTCTGGCATGGATACTATTAGAGGTGTCACACCTCTTCCTCCAGCACCACATCGTCCACTTCCCCTACATCCTCTAACCATGATTACCTGCATGGACAATTTAAAATTAATTAGTGGTATATCTTTAATCATTTATTTAACACAGTGGAAGGCGTAACAATCCAATGTTGTAGGGTTGAACCTGCTCTGATACCACATGTAACGATCCCTCTTTTATGACATTAATGTAAGTGGGTACAGTAGTGGTAATTTTTTTTTTGAAACAAAAATTAGAATAATTAGTATATAACAATGACATACATCAATAATTCACAATCTATTCTCAACTACATCACTACACACCAATTGTCAAATACAACATCATTATTACTAACAGACCAAATCACATCACATAAGATAGAAAAATTTATACTCGCATGTTAGCACATGATATGTACTAAAGCACATCATTAGTCTTTGCTAGTCATGTGGTAATTCCTTCTTCTAGGAATCAGTCATTTAAAAGCTCAAAGGTTTAGAGTCATCTTTTATGATTATAAATCAAGGTGCTTGATTTTAACCTTAGGTATAAAGTTGATCAAAATACATTGTCAAGTCTTAGTGTTATAAGGGTGATTATCATCCTTTGTAAAGAAGGAAATGTATCAAATTCATCTCCATTTTCATTAAAACACAATGCGCTGCAAACTGGTTAAAGGCACTACGAACTCACAGTGCGCTGCAAACTATCACATACTACCACTTATGGCACTACAAACTCTCCTTAGCATCTTATGGTGGATTAAGATCTTGAAGAACTATTAGTGTAATGTTCAGAAAGAGGAAGAGGATAAAGCATCATGTCTGCAACTTTCAATAATTTTTTCTACGATATCTTATATATGTAGGATTATAAATCTAAGGAATGTTTTGTCCTATGCTATTGTGAATATACTATTTATGCAAGTTATTTTCATTACTCATAAGTTGTAGCAGTTTTATCAGAGGTTTTCAAGGCTTCTTGCATGGTTTTGGCATCATTTGAGTTGATTTGGCACAAAACAACACCTACAAGACAGTTCACAGTACCGCTATCAGGCGCTACAAACTCATTTCTTGTAGCAACTTCTTCTAATTATTTTATCATAAATACCAAACGGTGATGTGGGTTCTTCTTAAATTTGGTGTGGCGAAGCACCATATTACCATTGACTTGATGAAAAAAATTAGCCCGAACTAGTTCGTAGTTTGGGAGAAAAGTGAAAATTACCACCTACAGTAAAGTTCGTAGCGCATGCTGTCAAAGGCATTGCGAGCTCTAGCAGTTTGACAAATCTGCATTTTTTGGAGGTTTCCACGTGTCAAGGAGGGTTCGAATGACTTCTCAAAGATCAGTTATATGCTAAAGGAAACATGCACCTAATATTTAACTCCATTAAAACCTCATGTATTGAGTTGGCAACAAATTTATTAATGACTTCCAACAACTTCCTAAAATTTAGCAGTTTGTTGGGTTTTTGTCTCTTTGATTGTTGCCACCTATATCCAAGGCCCATAATCCAATGAAAGAGATGGGTTGCGACCTCCTAAGCATATTTTGGATGTTATTTTCTATTTAATGAAAGAGGTTTGAGTTCATAAGGAAGTGAGAGCTTGAGAGAGCTGTAGGGGAAACTTATCTGTGTAATTGTAATCTTCAGGGCATGTGCTGTAGGCATTTCTTCCATTAGAGATTCATGAAATTTATGATACCAGACTGTTTTTCTATTGTTTCCATTCTTTCTTATAATCTTTCTTGAGTAATATTTACAGACTTTGAATATCAAAAGTTGCCTTTGTTAATGGATTCACGAGCTGTAAAGAATTTATGGTAATTGTGTCTTAATAATTGATTATTGTTCAAGCACTCTTTTATATATCTTTAATAAAATATCTATGTTAAGTGGGTATTCTTCTTTTTGTTCACCTTCTATTCTTCTACCCATCCTTGCACAAGCCTTTTGTCTAGTAGGGAGGATGATTTCCTTTGATCTGAAGAATGTTATGCCTCCATGCCCAACATAATGCATTTGCAAGCAGTCTACTTCCCTTCCTTTTCCTCTTCTCTTGTTGATCCACCAAGTATAACCTGTTTTAATCATTTAAATCAAATGGGTATTGGGATTATCTTCTAGCATTCTGAGGGTGACTCTCAGTGCTAACATTTTTGGTGCCATTGTCGGGGAGCGAATAATGAAATGATCTTCCCTGAGAGAATGACATAGAATAGATCCATCTTGTGATGGTAGACAGGAATAGGACATTGGTTTGACTGCAATATTCTACCTAGTGACTCCAGCTTCATCACAGATGAATCTATTGACATCTTCAGTGGTTTGAAATGGACAAGATTCTTTCTCATAGGTATGCATTTTGTGATTTTTAAAATACATCTGGTTTTCCAAACCTTGTGCCTAATATAAGTGAATGGGAAGGTCATCTTCCTAGGTTTAGAGGAGAATATTGGGAAGTGCCAACTAAGTTCTTATTAGATTTTCATGAGTGCATGCTTAAATTGAAAGTTATACATGAGGATGTCATGATCAAGTTTTTTAGATACCCCCTGGAGGGAAAATCTTGTGATTGGTGTAGATCTCTTCTGGTTTCTAGTGTTAATTCTTTGAAATGTTTTCATACTTCCTTTCATTCATTTTGTAAAGAGAAATTTTTAGATCATTTCCTTTATCTAGAATGTTGTCATGAGTTTGATTTTCTGTGTAAAGGATCTGACAGTCATCAAGAGTATTCTTCTATTGAAGAATATGTTACAGTAGAAGATACTTTTCATGATGATCAAGAGGTTGATACTCTTCAAAATGATATGCTTTCTCATGGATATGGAGTAGAAGCAATAAACATGTTTATGAAAGTTCACCTGTTATAATTGTTTCTAATTATTATCTATCTTAAGATGTGTTTGATCTAGCTACAAATCACATGGATTGGTTGTATTTTAGTCAAATTGCACTTGTAATCAGTGAAACCAGCCTGTAGCAACATTCATTTTTTCATAAAAGTGAAATTGGAAACAATTATAAAGTTGGGCATATACAGAAACAATTCAATCTCCAGCTGGAACATCAAGAAAAGGTATTTCTTTATGAATTTCAAGACCGTATGTCTGATTCTTTGGAGTCTTTGAGAAGTGCAGATATCAAACCATTCTTGTTTAGTGGATGTTAGTTCTGCTATCTTTTTGAATTGTAATTTTCTATGCCATGGATTTCTTCTTTTTTCCGATCCAGATCAAGAGTTTCACCAGTTAATCAGTTCCTTGCATGGCTTCATTGGAAAACTAATTATAATTTATCAAGCAACAGTTTAAGTGATTAGGTGTAGGATGAATAAGCTTGACACTCAATAATTTTGGTTTGCAGTTTTTTTTGTTTTCAGTGGGTT
>JASDQU010501523.1:45987-74487 GCA_032191745.1 Picea mariana | reverse complement strand
GGTCTTACTGATTCCTTTTTTCTCCAGCGGATTGCTCTGAACGATCCCAATATTTCTCTATCTTACAACAACATTCTCAGTAGAAGAAACATTGATGGATTTTGGCTATATGTATGGTCCTAACCTCATCCATCAGGGGGCATATGTTATCACTGAAATTTCGTCTGCACATGGTTACAAGAACTCAGCATCGTCAAACAGTGATGAAGTCATCCATGGACCTGAATTAATACCACAGCATTCAAAAAAGGTCAAAAACTATACAAAGTAGTGAAAAATTGAAGAGCGCTTTGTAGACATTGGGCACGCGTGCATGCGCGGAACAAGAACGTAGAAATCGCACACAGGCGCACAATGCACGAATGTTAGCGCAAAAAGCCACGCACCTGCTAAACCTTGCATTTATGGAAGTGGTCAGCCTCCCAACCACTTATGGTTCATCTCCCAATCCAATTTGACCCCCAAATCTGGGCTGGATCTGACTGGTGGGCTGGTCAAAGACCTAATAATGCCCTAATTGGCCTCTTTTCACACTACAAAGCAGTTAAACAATAACCCAAATGAATGCTATAAAAAGACATGGATGCACCTCATTTTCTCAAGGAATTCAAAGTAATGTCATGCTGCCTATATTGTTTTGAGGACTACATCCTTGGCAAGAACATATTGGCACCATTACATTGGACAATCCATCTCAACCATTGAGTGGATTTGTAAAGAGTTCATTCATCACCATTTTCATTTTTCTTTTGTTGTAAGAAGAGCTAGCTAGTGGGGGTCCAAGAGCCCTCCCTTGGAGGAATAAGGGACTCATAGTCCCCTTTCTTCTTGGTGCTTTGTTTTCACTAATAAATTAGCCTCAAACATTGGTGACATGGGTCTTATGGTTCTTTTTGTTTCTATGTCCCTATGCTCATGAATTTAGTTTTTATTGCATCTCTTAGTTTAATTATTAATTGTAGCTTTTATTTTCTTTCCCTAACTCTTTTCCTTGCAGCTTTCCTACTCAGAAGACCCAACTGAGCTTGCAAGCACCTCCATTTTTCTCACCAAGGTGATGAAGGAGGTGCAACACTAATACCAGAGAAAAAAATAGTAAGGAAACTAGACATAAGGCGAACCTGGGCGTCCATCCTGGCTGATTTTGAAGGCGTAAGGATGAAAACAAGTCAAACAATAGCTTTTCGCAGGCTTGTTTGATAGGGAGTTGAACAGGACGTCCAGACACTTGTTGAGGGTATTTTGGTTCTACAGTTGCTCATCGAAGTCCGTCCCCATCTCAAAAATCAATACTAGGTGGTCTTTCGTGACCCTGCACGAGCTGGGAGCCTGGTGAACATGATCTTCTATGTAAGTCTGTCGTTGGGTGTCTTCCTCATTCAAGCAATTGTCCCAATTTATTTTGAGGTCCTCGTCATTGGAATTAGTGGAATTTTTACAATAATCCTCCATCGAAGGAGGGATTTCTTCTTCAACTATATAACCTGGTATTGTTGGCTCTGGAAAATTCAGAGGTGTACTGGTACCTATGGACGACTCCTGCTCCATGGCTATCTTCTGCAAATTAGGAGGAATTTCCTCCCAATTAGGAGGAATCTTCTCTTCTATCAGGAAACCTCTAGAGAAAGGCTCTGAATTAGATGGATGAAGTTCTATATGTGAAACCTCACACCAATTCTAGCCAGAGTGGGGAGAGCAGCTCAAGCTGCAGCCTGGAAGGGGGGAGAGAGAGAGATAGGTATCGAGCACTTGTGCCTTCCGACTTGACTATAGTAGGTTGGCCCGCACCGAGAATTGCCTCTCTCGTGAAGCATGGATAGGAAAAGCACATGGGGGAAAATAATGACAATGGGGTGGTCGGAGGTGTGAACTATTACCAGAGGGAGAGTAACGAAGGCTCTACGGGATCGGATCATAAAAACCAGGTGAGGATGGAAAACTAGAGCCAAATGTCGGAGATAAAAACTACAACGAAGCAAAATCAGCATGATGACGGAGGAAGTGATGGTCTGGATAGCCATGAATTCCAAATTAATGCAGCTTTGTTGCTTCGTACCTGTAACAAGGGGTAAAACTCGAGTCTCCATTAAGACTAACAATCCTTCCCGGCGCACTAAGCCATGGCTGAAATGAATGTTAGGCATCTCGACTACACGTAGGAGGAGGGTGGTGGCAAGAGGCTTTAACTTCCCTCATTTCTAGTGCACCATTTGACGTGTGTTCTCTAGATGTCAACCCATCCGGGGGGAGGTAGTCCTGATGAGATAATTCTCGGCACTACTTTAGAAATTGTGAATCTAGATGATCCAAGGTATTGTGAATAAGGAGTTCTTCCTGTGTAGTGACTCCCTCATTAGCTAGTCTGTCTGCTACCTTGTTGGCCTCTTGTTTTATGTGTGAGGTGATGAGAGTGAAGGAAGGATGAAGTAAGTTTTGTAGAAGAGAGAGAGGACCTGTGAGGCGCCAACTGCGTGTGATTGTTTTTGGGTCTGAGCCATGGCTAATTTTTGTATCTAGCGAAATGATGATTTTTTAATCTCCTTCTATTATTAGGGGTTGCAGGTTGAGATTTGAAGCTAGTTGAATCCCTTTGATGAGGCCCCAAATTTCTATTAAGTTGTTTGTGTCATGCCCAAAAAATCCTTCTCTGAGATACTTGATTTTTCCTATGTTGTCCCTGATCACATCTCCAAAGCCTGTTGAACCAGGATTTCCCTTAGAGGCTCCATCAAAATTCAGCTTCCAGAAACCCGTGGGAGGATTGCTCCAATTGGAAGAACTACGAGTTGGGGGAATGGGGGGAGCAGAGAGAAGGAGAGAGGCCTTGGGAGTGATCATCTTCCAGGTAGAGATGATGAGGGATTCTAGTGGATCAGTGGTGATATCATCTTATGTCCAAGTTTGAATTTGAATTGTTTCCAAAATTCTTCCAGTTATATTACACTAGATAACTGAGGGGGGTGGAGATCTGAGACTGGAATATGTGTCGGTTTCTTTCTTTCCATAGCTGCTAAACCATGAGACCTGGCATAAGTTTCCAAATTCTATTTAGAAGTGGGATTTTAAAATACCCCGAACCCCAATTTTTGATAGTGTTGATGATGCTTGTCTAGTCTCGTTTAGTTTGCCTCATGATAATCGTAGTTTGATCCCAAATTAGATTGTCAATTGGGCATTGGTTAAATATGTGTTCCATTGTTTCTTCATATTTCTCACACAAGTGACAAATGGAAGGCCCCATGAAACCCTGTTTCTTGACGTTATCCCAGTTTAGGAGTCTGTTCTGGACTAGGAGCCAAAAAAAGGTAGAGACCTTTGGCCAGAGTTTAGTTTTCCAAATTATGTGCTAGATGTGATCTTTCATCTGCTTGTGAAAATTATCCTAAATTTGGTAGGGTTCCTTAATTGTGAAAGTTCCCACCAGGGAATACCCCCAGTGAAGAATGTCCTTTTCTATGATGATTCGAATTTTCCCGTTTCCCATTGTTTCTTGTCAGGGTTGCATCTCAAAATTCTCTGGTAGATGAAGATATTGAGGGATTAGTTTCCAACTATGCCAAGGGGGTTGGTGTTGTGTATTAAGCCAGAGATATGCCACTCTGAGGCATCTCAAATATAGAAGGTAGTTCTAATAGGGAAGTAAGGTATCCATAGTTTGTAAAGGAGGTTGTTGCTGCCAAGCATCTGTCCAAAATTGGGCGCATTGTCCATTTCGTACTTCCCAAAAGGAATCCTTTTGGATGAGTGGGTGATTGTGCCAAGACACATTCCAAATATTAGATCCCTGCATCTGATCATCAAGCCTTATGAGTTTCTCTTGTTGTATATGGGGGGTATAGTTTTTCTGCCAGAGTCGTGCCCAAAGTTCATTTGGGTAATTTATCCAGTGCTGCCATATTTTTGCTCCCATGACATTGTTGAGATTTCCTGGATCACGAAGACCCAATCCTCCCAAAGAGGTGGGCTTGCATATTTTCTCCCAACTAACCAAGGACCATTTTTTCCCCTGATTGTGACCATGCCAGAGGAAGTTCTACTGGAGGTTTCTTATGATTTTGATAACTGTTTGTGGTGCTTCAAGAGCTGAGAACTTGTAGGCTGGAATGTCTTGAAGCATTTATTTCAAGAGGATGGGCCTTGCAAGGAGATTAAGGTTCCTAGAGGTCTAGGAGCTAAGGTGATTGGATATTGAGAGAATAAGGGAGTTCTAGGAAATCTTTCGATCTGTTGAATCTGTCAGGGGTAATCCCTAGTAATTGGATGGAAGGGAGCAACAAGGGATGCCAAGGAGTTGGGAGATGTGTTGTTGAATTGCAGAGGGAGTATTGAAGAAGAAAAGTTGATATTTCTCCAGATTGAAGGTGGTGCTAGAGGATTCACTGAAGTATGAGAGAATGGTTCAGAGTTTGGCAACTTCCTTAGAAGTGGGGGTGTTCAGAAGAATGGTATCATCAACAAATTGGCTATGATAAGCTACAGTTTAGAGCCCATGGATAGGAATCCCTTGTAGGGTATATTCCGAGATTAAGGCAGATAAATACCACCCTAAACCTTCGACCATGATTACGAAGAGGAAAGGGGAGAGTGGGTCTCCTTGAGGGATGCCTCAGGTAGGGGTCGAGAAGGGTCTAGATGGGACACCATTGAATAATATGGATAAAAAATATGAAGAGGTTAGTTTCATGATCCATGCAATCCAGTCTATACTGAACCCAAAGGTTGAAAGAAGAGAATGCATGTAGTGCCAGCTTAGTTTGTCGAAATCTTTAGAGAGGTCAAGCTTTATGAGCATATCTGGATTCCATGTGGTTTTGAGTGAAACAATTACTTTGTGAAACATGATTATGTTGTCCATGATGTGTTGCCCCTCCACATAGCCTAATTTTTCCTTGGAGATGATGCAAGGAAGAATGGGATTGAGTTTGAGCGCTATGACCTTTGTGATGATATTATATATGATGTTGCAGAGCACAATCGGTCGAAAATTCTTTGGGTTAGTGACATGTTCCTCTTTAGGGATCAGGGTGAGGAAGGTAGCATTAAGAGATGATAGCACCTTCTTTGAGGTTCTAGATTCATCCACAAGCTCACACACCTCTTTGTGAACCATCAACCAATAGTAATGGAAGAAGTCAGTAGTGAAACCATCTGGCCTAGGGGCATTTCCTTTGTAGCTTGATTGACTTGCTCTTGTGAGATCGGTCTCATCAGAGATTTATTTTTCTCAGGGGTGATTAGGGTAGGGATATTGTATGTGATCCTGTGGATGGAAAAAATTCTATAAAAAGGGGGTTATGAGAGAAGCTCTTTGTAGTAGGTGACTAACTCTTCTTCAATTTCTTCATGGTCTAGTAGTGTGTTTCCCTGTGAGTCCTCAATATTTGTGATGTGGTTGATGTAGCATCTCTAGATCATGGAGCGGTGGAAGAACTTTGTATTTTTACCCCTCCTTTATCCATTGAACCCGAGATTTCATCTTCCAAAGGATCTCCTCCTATTTGTGATGGTCAAAAAATTGTTTCTTTAGAGTCATTTCCTCATGTAGAAAGGTTTCTGAATAGCTTGAGATGATGGATTCTTGTTGAATGTCCTTCATGCATTTTTCTAGGGATATTTGAGGTAGGAAAATGTCCCCAAATAAATTTCAATTCCAATCCTGAAGCTCTTGATTGAAATTTTTCAGGTGTTATTGGAATCTGTACATCTGAGTGCCAAACTCAATTTCTATATTGGCCCACCAGGTGTGGGAGAGCTCCAAGAAGTCTGGGTGGGTTAGCCAGAATTTTTCAAAGATGAAAGGTTTATACTTTGGGTTCGTGATTGTGTTTACCCACAACTAGACTGGCCAATGGTCTGAGCCAGATTTTGGGAGGATGTTAGCCTCAATGAGTGGGCCTTCAAGCATTGGGTTTTCAAAAGTATAAAATGATCCAAACGGTTGGCAATGTGTTGAGACCCCGCTCATTTGTTGGACCAGGTAAAGGAGCCATTCTTGGTCTCAATGTCGATTAAGTTGAGGTTGTCTATGAGATGGCGAAACTTGTTACTGTCTTGGTCCAAGTGTTTCAGAACCCCACTTTTTTCTTCTAAGGTAAGGATGATGTTGAAATATCCTCCCAATATCCATTACTCTTGTTCTCTTAGTGTATTCATATAATCATACTATCTAAGAATTTATTTTTCTCATGATTGAGTTGAGGGCCATAATCATTGGTAATGACGCATGATTTGCTAGAGCCTATAGCTCTGTATTTTGCGGTGAGCGTACCTATTGTTGAGAAGGTTGGTTCCAAAATAATTGTTTTTGGGGTTCCAGAGGATAGCTAAGCACCTTGCCGCCCCTTTGGAATCATTATAGGTCAATTTCAAATGCCTTTGACATCTTTTGAATGCTTCTTTTTCCATATTTTCTACACATTTGGTTTCTTGGAGTAATAAAATATCTGGGTCTTCAGATTTGACACAGTTTCGAAGGATCCTTTGTTTGGATCTTCCATTAAGACCTCTAATATTCCAAGTGATGATATTCATAATACTTAATTATGGGGAGAGAAAAAATCTTTCCGAGAAGTACTGCATTTGATTTGAGTTAATCATAAAATTTCCTTCCTCTTTGATTAGTTGATGTGCCGATTTGCGTCCACGCATCTTTCCTTCTTTTTGGTTCCACTTGGGATCTAGATCTAGCTCCAGGTGTATGCCTAAGCGAGAGGTGGCACCCACTGTGGAATCGATGAAAACATTGTGTACCTTCCTGAGTAGTTACACTAGGATGGATTGCAATTCTTTCCAGTTAAGTGCCTCCTCAAGTTTGTCGAGGTCAATGTCCTCAAGTTCCTTTTCATCGATTTGCATTATTATGTCACCGCCATATTCATCTGGGTATTTACCTGGTAGTGTGTGGACTTGGGGATCATGGCTTCAAATTTTCTTTAAAACTAGATCAAGAGTTTGCATTGATTTACCTTTTCTTTTGCCTCGTTCTGAAGTTTTTTGGGGGTTTTCAACTTCCTCCATGTCTGTTAGATTGCTGAGAGCATCAAAGGAGTTGTTGACGGGGATATTCCTTCTCCCATTCTATGTGTATTTTTTAGAGGGATTTTTCCTGTGTTTATGCATTTGAGAAAAGTTGTCTTGCTTCTTCTCCTCTGTTGTTGGTCGAGCTGGTGCATTGAGGGGGAAATCGCTGAAAATATTCCCATATTCATGGCATTTTCAGCATATGAAAGGGATGTGTTCATAGTCAATGGTATGATTCCATTATTCATATTGATATTATATGGTGACTGAACTTGGTGGGGCTTTGGAAATGTTCATATAAACACAGATCCGTGCATTGGAAGTGTATAACCCCTCTGCTTCATTTCTTCTGATGATTTGACATACCTTCCCAGTGTATTTCTGATACCTATTAAGATTTCCTCAAGCCATAACTCCCGAGGTAGAGAGTACATGTGAATCCATATAGGGGCACAAGCAAAGTCTTCCTTTTTTAGGAAGAAACAATCATTCCAAAACCTTAGATACAACCCGGTTGAGTTGTAGAAGTAGGGAACATTTTCAAAAACCCTATCTTTGTCCTCCAGACTATAGAAGATGATTGTGAAGAAGCCCTTCGATATTAGTTGCATCTCATAGTCACCTTTCGTATTCCACCAGTGCTTTATCCATTTTGTGAGATCCCTTTTCGATGGCCAGATCCCTAAAAATTTTACAATCAAGGCGTGATATTTCATAATCTGGGTGTGTTCTCCTACCCTGGTAGATTTTATCATGTATTTTGGTGTTGTTGGTGCTTGAGGTATACATTTACCTCATTCCCAGTTTCGAGATTCCTTTGGATGTGATGACTCACCTTCCATTTCCATGCTTTTCGTGGAACCTTGTTATTCTTGTAGCATGTGATCTCTGAGAAGCGATGATGGTTCGTAGGATGGTCGTCGGGCTCTGAGCCCATACCTTTCATTGGATGTGGAATTCCTGTAAGAGGGGTTTTTCACCCCCCTACTAGGTTCATGTTGCGTGGAAAGGTCCTGTCGTATTTGTAGATACAACACTATTCATATTGGTGCAAAGGAGGGTATGACCTTGCAAAGGATAACACATGCAAGCCGTTGAAACCCTAGCTCATTCGGCTCCAATTTTTCTATCCCTAAAAAATTCTTAAAGAAAAAATTAACATTGATTACCTTTTGATCCATCGATTTCCTCTTTCTGCAACATTTCCTTAAATCTTTTATTCTCTTAAAATCCATTTTATTAATTTCTTGCACACATGTGCATTTTATTCACCTTTTAAATTGTATTCCCCTTTTTCCTAGAGTTGATTATATTCTTATATCTTTTAACTTATGTCATAATTCATTTAATCCTTTATTTAATTTAGACTTAGACTTACTCTTAGACTTAGGCTTTATAATTAATAATTTACTGTTTAATTAGTTATTTTATTCCAACAAGGTCTAATCATTTCAATGTTTTCTAGGCCACATAGATTTATTGACTCGAGTTTTAATTACGTGATGTGCCCTTCAAGATGCACCTCCGTGCTCCAAGGGTGCCACTCACCTTAGACTAGTTTTGGAAGTTTATCTGACCCTTGGAGTCAACACTCCACTCAATGGACCTTGTGAGAGACTAAGGGCTTCTAAGGAATAAGGATTCTACCTTATTGCGTGCCGCTTAGAAATCTTTGTGAGCGATTGTCTCAGTCTTCCCTCACGACATCATGGACCTATAGAACTACGTAATCATTGACCTATCGTTCTGGCCTGGGCGAGAGTTCTAGTAGACTATGACAAGGATGTTTCCACACCTCTCCCTCAAATGTTTTGTTTATGTGCATGACCCAGTTACTCCTTATGTGAGTCAGATTAGAAAGCATCATCAAGCTCGCATCCATTGACAAAAACTCTGTCAATAATCCATATACATAAATCATATTGAATCAATCATATATCACATGTGCATAAAATGAAATACTCAAACGAATACAATCCAATCCCTGACTCAATCCGTAGTCCAAGGAAGTCCATTGATTCCATCAACATCCATAACCTGTCATGTGTCCTACACACTCAGGAAAACTCATCAATAACATCTGCCAATACATATACATAAAAATAAAAATAAGTCACAACACATCATCATCATCATATATATCTCATAATCGAAACGAAATCACAATGTACCATAACCGGATCACTTGCATGCAAGTGTCCTCAAAGAATATGTCTATAAAAGTGTGCTTAGAGGAGCGGGATGTTACATACACCCCCTCTTGTTTTAAACTTTTTCCCAAATTTTTTAGAATATATAAATGCAAGTAAATAAATGTATTTGACATAGATCTAAATGTATAATCTATCAAAAAAGTAAGGAAAATGTCGATGCATCTCATATGCATCCTCCTAGGTGGCCGAGTGTGGACTATAGTTGTCCCACTAGACCTTGACTTGATCAACTATTCGATGTAGTGGTCGAATGCGATGGTCCAGAATGTGGATTAGCTTTTCCATTAGAGAACCCTCGTCTGACACCTGGAAGGAAATCATGTTAATAACATGTGACAGATCACTAATATAATGTCGTAAAATAGATACATCAAATACATCGTGCAAATGCCTCAAGGAATCAGGAAAGTCTAGTTGATAAGCCATGGGTCCTTTATTTTCCACAACCTTGAAAGGTCCCACAAACCTAGGAGAGATTTTAGCACCCTTTCCAAACTTGATCGAACAGTTGTGCAGTTTTACCTGCAAGAAAACTTTGTCACCAACTTCGTAACTATGGTCAACATGATGCACATCAAGATAACTCTTATGTCAGTCCGACGCTTCTTTAAACCTCTGTCTTATCGATTTCATATGTTCTTCCATTTATAGGATTACTTTTGGTCCTACCAGGACCCTATCCTCAAGTCGATCCCAACTCAATGGCATTCGACACAGTCACTCGTAAAGAAAATCAAACGGTTCCATCTTAATTGTACTCTCGTAACTGTTGTTCTATGTAAATTCTACTAATGGCAAGAAGTCTTCCCAACATTTTTATTTATCCATAACATACACATGCAACATATCCTCCAAAATATGGTTCGTTCTTTTTGTTTGTCTATTTGTCTCAGGGTGACACGTTGTACTAAAATTCAGCTGTGTTCCCAAATCCTCTTGAAAACTAGTCCAAAATTGTCCTATAAACATCGATCCTTGATCATATATGATCATTCTTGGTACACCGTGTAATCTCACAATATTGCTAACAAATAATCTAGCTATGTCTAGTGCCTAATATGTCATACGCACTGGAATACAGTGTGCACTCTTCGTCAGAGTGTCAACTACCATAAAAGTCGAATCACATCTCCTTGCTGTCAGTGGAAATCCAACAATAAAATCCATCAAAATGACTTCCCATTTTGATTCGGGAATAGCATGTGGTTGTAATAATCCTATTGGATGTCTATGTTCAGCCTTCACTTGTTGACATTCTAGACATCACGCCATGTAACTAACTATGTCCGCTTTCATTCCTTTCCAGAAGAATAAAGGCTTAAGGTCTACCTTCATCTTCATGACTCGCAGATGATCCATGTAAACTGCTCGATGCACTTCACTCAAGATCAAAATTATTAGTTCGTCATTAGGTGGTGCATAAATTCTGTCATTAAATCTCAAAAATATATTGTTGTCCAATGAGTAACCTTCAAACTTTCGTAACATCATGGTATCTTCTCCAGTATTAGCCTTAACTTCCTTGTACCAATCATGGTCGATCTATAGAGTTAGAATATTTTCTCGAAGATTCGTCTTAAGACTTATTACCAAGAATATGTGTGATCTCCTACTCAATGCATCTACTACTCTATTCATCGTTCCTTTAATGTAAGAAATCTCAAAGTCGTATTCGCTAAGTAATTTTGACCAACGCCTTTGTCTCTTGTTCAAGTTACTCTGCGTAAATATATGTCACAATCCACAGTGATCTGTCTTTAATTTGAATTTTTGTCCAATTAGATATTGTCTCCATACTCTCAAGGCATATACAATTGCAAATAACTCCAAGTCATGTGTTGCGTAGTTCTCTTCATGCTTTCTCAATTTCCTTGAAATGTAAGCTATCACTCGACTGTCTTGCATCAAAATTCCTCCTAAACTTTCCTTGGATGTGTTCGTGCATACCAAAAATTATTTGTCCATATCAGGGACCTTTAATATCATTTCTATCGCCAACAACTTTTTAAGCCTTTGAAATTCTTTTGCGCACTTATCAATCCATATGAACTTCTTTTTTTTCTTCTGCAATTCCGTGATCGGATTTGCTATCTTCGAAAAACCTTCGAAGAACCATCTGTAATATCCTTATAAACCCATAAAGCTACATACTTCTTGTACATTTTTTTGGTGCTATCCATTCCATAATGGCCTCTACTTTCCCTGGATCCACAATGATACCTTCACGAGATATGATATGTCCCAAATAATGAATATTTGATTGGTAAAAAGAACATTTTGATAGCTTCTCGTACAATTTATTTTCTATTAAACATCGTAGAACCAATATTAGGTGTTCGTCATGCTCTTCTTTCATTCGATAATAAATCAGTATGTCATCAATAAATATTTGAACAAACTTGTCCAAGTATTTGCGGAACACCCCATTCATCAAACTCATGAATACCCCCAGGGTGTTCGTCAAACCAAATGGTAAAAATGTAAACTCATAGTGTCTGAATCTCATCTTAAATGCAGTCTTGGGGATATCTTCCTCCTTGATATGTAATTGATGATGTCTCAATCTCAAGTCAATATTTGAAAACATCGTCGCTCCTTTCATCTGTTCAAACAAATCATCTATCATTGGCAATGGATATTGGTTCTTGATCGTAGCTTTTTTCAATTGACAATAGTCAATACAAAGCCTCCATGATCCATCCTTCTTTCTCATGAAAATAACTAGTGCATCTCATGGAGACACACTTGGACGTATAAGTCCCAAATCCAACAACTCCTTCAATTTCATTTTCAACTCTTGCAATTCAGGCATCGAGATCCGGTAAGGCATTCTCATTACTAGTTCAGTTCCAGGTTTCAAATCTATTGTAAAATCCAACTCTCTTTTGGAAGGTAAACCCGACAACTCTTCTAGAAATATGTCCGCAAACTCTTGTACTATAGGAAATTTTTCTAATCCTTTGACCTCACCCTTTTCGTTTAGCACTAAGATTGCATATAGATTGCATCCTTTGTGAATACTCTTCTGCATTTGTAGGGAAGAAATAAAACTCAAGGATAATCCCTGGTTTCTTCCTACAATTACTCTACTCTGTCCCAAATCATCTGTCAAACTTAACCATTTCATCCTATAGTTAAGTATTTCATCATGTGATTCCAACCAGTCCATACCTATCACTATGTAATAAGATCCTAAGATCATGACATATAGGTTGGCCTTCATTACAAAATCTCCCAAGTTAATGCTACAGTTTGTAACTTTTCCTCCATCTTTTTGTTTGGTACCCGATGCCATTTCTACGTACCTTAACTTGTCCTGCTCGAATGTATTTACCGTAATTATATTTAGCACTGCACTAGAAATAAATCTCTCTGTATCACCTAGATATATCAAAATACTAAAATTTTGGTCGGTGAGTGTACGTGACGTCTTGAGAAAAGTGGACTGGTGCTCAGCCTGATGGTTTTTTACCGCTGCATGTATCCTGTGCGCCTATTACAAATATCCAACTGTAGCGGGTCTTGATGATCCGACCTCCTTAGCCTTCTCAATCATACAGTCTCGTTGGTAATGAGGCTCCCCACATGTCCAACATCCAATCTTCGGTCCAGTGCTCCTGGTCCTCAAAGTAGAAGTTGTTGGCCTAGCAATCTGTGATCCTGGTTCGTTCTACTAAAGAATCCTAAAATGTTGTTGTTTCAGACGATGTTGTTGATGTTGTTGTGGTCCTCTATAAGGAGTCCTTTTTTGAGGAGTATCTCATCTCAGTGTCGAGAACATAGGTCCTCTAGGCATATCTCATTGCCCTGATATTTGTCTGGTTGGTGTCTAATGTTGATGCACTCCGGTGTCGTCTGTCTAGTAGGTATAGAAGGATTCCTACCCTGACCCCCACTATTTATTTCTTCCTCATCTATGAGGGCCTTCTAAACTACATCTTGCAATGTCTGAGGCATTATGATCCTCACCTTTGCACGAATGTTGAAATTAAGACCGAACAAAAACTTGTTGACCTTTAACTTATCCGTGTTTAGATGTGGAGCATACCTAAGAAGGTCCATGAACCTGGCCTCATACTCTGGCACCATATGACTTCCCAGTTGTAACGCATTGAACTCATTAATATGACACTCAATGAATTCATCGTACAAGTACCTCTCCGAGAAATATTCCTCAAATAGCTCCCATGACACGTCTTCAACGACCATGTTTAGTTGAGGTAGGAGTGTCTTACACCAAATTAGAGCACTCCCTTTCAGTTGAAAGACCACCATGCAGATTTCCATGTTGGAGGTGTAATCATGAAGTGCGAAGAACATCACCATATTCTCCAACCATGCCTCGGTGGCTAAGTCATCCGTGGCACCCTATAACTCGGGAAAATTCACTTTCTCAAGTCCTCTGTGTATACTACTACCACCAGCTGGAGCACTCTATGAACCCTCATTGGGCACAAACTCTCTTCCCTCATCTCAATCCAGGCGGTTGATCAACACCTCTGACATCCTCTGGAAGGATCTCATCATATCCACCACATCTACCACAACAACCTACTCCTGCTTAGTCATCTTCTCATCTCCCTGAGGGTTAGACCCCTCTAGCATGGATACTATTAGAGGTGTCACACATCTTCCTCCAACACCACATCATCCACTTCCCCTACATCCTCTAACCATGATTACCTGCATGGACAATTTAAAATTAATTAGTGGTATATCTTTAATCATTTATTTAACACAGTGGAATGCGTAACAATCCAATGTTGCAGGGTTGAACCTGCTCTGATACCAGATGTAACGATCCCTCTGTTACGACATTAATGTAAGTGAGTACAATAGTGGTAATTTTTTTTTTTTGAAACAAAAATTAGAATAATTAGTATGCAACAATGACATACATCAATAATTCACAATCTATTCTCAACTACATCACTACACACCAATTATCAAATACAACATCATTATTACTAACAGATCAAATCACATCACATAAGATAGAAAAAATTATACTCACATGATATGTACTAAATCACATCATTAGTCTTTGCTAGTCATGTGGTAATTTCTTCTTCTAGGAGTCAGTCATTTAAAAGTTCATAGGTTTAGAGTCATCTTTTATGATTATAAATCAAGGTGCTTGATTTTAACCTTAGGTCTAAAGTTGATCAAAATACATTGTCAAGTCTTAGTGTTATAAGGGTGATTATAATCATTTGTAAAGAAGGAAATGTATCAAATTCATCTCCATTTTTATTAAAACACAATGCGCTGCAAACTAGTTAAAGGCGCTACGAACTCATGGTGCGCTGCAAACTATCACATACTACCACTTATGGCACTACAAACTCTCCTTAGCACCTTATGGTGGATTAAGATCTTGAAGAACTATTAGTGTAATGTTCAGAAATAGGAAGAGGATAAAGCATCATGTCTGCAACTTTCAATAATTTTTGCTACGATATCTTATATATGTAGGATTGTAAATCTAAGGAATGTTTTGTCCTATGCTATTGTGAATATACTATTTATGCAAGTTATTTTCATTACTCATAAGTTGTAGCAGTTTTATCAGAGGTTTTCAAGGCTTCTTGCATGGTTTTGGCATCATTTGAGTTGATTTGGCACAAAACAACACCTACAGGACAATTCGTAGTACCGCTGTCGGGCGCTACAAACTCATTTCCTGTAGCAACTTCTTCTAATTATTTTATCATAAATACCAAATGGTGATGTGGGTTCTTCTTAAATTTGGTGTGGAGAAGAACCATATTACCATTGACTTGATGAAAAAAATTAGCCTGAACCAGTTCGTAGTTTGGGAGAAAAGTGAAGATTACCACCTACAGTAAAGTTTACAGCGCATGCTGTCAAAGGCATTGCGAACTCTAGTAGTTTGATAAATCTACATTTTTTGGAGGTTTCCACATGTCAAGGAGGATTCGAATGAATTCTCAAAGATCAGTTATATGCTAAAGGAAACATGCACCTAATATTTAACTCCATTAAAACCTCATGTAGTGAGTTGGCAACAAATTTATTAATGACTTCCAACAACTTCCTAAAATTTAGCAGTTTGTTGGGTTTTTATCTCTTTGATTGTTGCCACCTATATCCAAGGCCCATAATCCAATGAAAGAGACGGGTTGCGACCTCCTAAGCATATTTTGGATGTTATTTTCTATTTAATGAAAGAATTTTGAGTTCATAAGGAAGTGAGAGCTTGAGAGAGCTATAGGGGAAACTTATCTATGTAATTGTAATCCTGAGGGCATGTGTTGTAGGCATTTCTTCCATTAGAGATTCATGAAATCTATCATACCAGACTTTTTTTCTATTGTTTCCATTCTTTCTTATAATCTTTCTTGAGTAATATTTACAGACTTTGAATATCAAAAGCTGCCTTTGTCAATGGATTCACGAGCTGCAAAGAATTTATGGTAATTGTCTCTTAATCATTGATTATTGTTCAAGCACTCTTTTATATATCTTTAATAAAATATCTATGTTAAGTGGATATTCTTCTTTTTGTTCACCTTCTATTCTTCTACCCATCCTTGCACAAGACTTTTGTCTAGTAGGGAGCATGATTTCCTTTGATCCGAGGAATGTTATGCCACCATGCCCAACATAATGCATTTGCAAGAAGTCTGCTTCCCTTCCTTTTCCTCTTCTCTTGTTGATCCACCAAGTATAACCTGTTTTAATCATTTAAATTAAATGGGTATTGGGATTATCTTCTAGCATTCTGAGGGTGACTCTCAGTGCTCACATTTTTGGCACCGTTGTCGGGGAGCGAATAATGAAGTGATCTTCCCTGAGAGAATGACATAGAATAGATCCATCTCGTGATGGTAGACAAGAACATGACATTGGTTTGACTGCAATATTCTACCTAGCGACTCCAGCTTCATCACAAATGAATCTATTGGCATCTTCACTGGTTTGAAATGGACAAGATTCTTTCTCACAGGTATGCATTTTGTGATTTTTCAAATATATCTGGTTTTCCAAACCTTGTGCCTAATATAAGTGAATGGGAAGGTCATATTCCTAGGTTTAGAGGAGAATATTGGGAAGTGCCAACTAAGTTCTTATTATATTTTCACGAGTGCATTCTTAAATTGAAAGTTATACATGAGGATGTCATGATCAAGTTGTTTAGATACTCCCTGGAGGGAAAATCTTGTGATTGGTGTAGATCTCTTCTGGTTTCTAGTGTTAATTCTTTGAAATGTTTTCATACTTCCTTTCATTCATTTTGTAAAGAGAAATTTTTAGGTCATTTCCTTTATCTAGAATGTTCTCATGAGTTTGATTTTATGTGTAAAGGATCTGACAGTCATCAAGAGTATTCTTGTATTGAAGAATACGTTGCAGTAGAAGATACTTTTCATGATGATTAAGAGGTTGATACTCTTCAAAATGATATGCTTTCTCATGGATATGGAGTAGAAGCAATAAACATGTTTATGAAAGTTCACCTGCTATAATTGTTTCTAATTATTATGAATCTTAAGATGTGTTTGATCTAGCTACAAATCATGTGGATCAGTTGTCTTTTAGTCAAATTGCACTTGTAATCAGTGAAACCAGCCTGTAACAACATTCATTTTTTCATAAAAGTGAAATTGGAAACAATTATAAAGTTGGGCATATACAAAAACAATTCAATCTCCAGCTGGAACATCAAGAAAAGGTATTTCTTTATGACTTTCAAGACCCTATGTCTGATTATCTGGAGACTTTGAGCAGTGCAGATATCAAACCATTCTTGTTTAGTGGATGTTGGTTCTGCTTTCTTTTTGAATTGTAATTTTCTATGCCATGGATTTCTTCTTTTTTCCGATCCAGATCAAGAGTTTCACCAGTTAATCAGTTCCTTGCATGGCTTCATTGGAAAACTAATTATAATTTATCAAGCAACAGTTTAAGTGATTAGGTGTAGGATGAATAATCTCGAAACTCAATAATTTTGGTTTGCAGTTGTTTTTGTTTTCACTGGGTTAGTGTAGGAACATATATAAATAAGCTCACTCCATGAGCATTTGATTTTCAATAGCAGTGTTTTCATCTTGTGCATATTTTAGAGTGGATTTGATTGCAATGAGTTTACAATACTGGTTTCAATTTGCAGTGTTTTTGGTTGAGGAATTGGTCACAGGTCTTAGTTTTCAGGTTACAAGAAAGAGCCTGGTTTATGCCCAATGGATAAGGTGTTAGAATATAGAAGATTGTGCTCATTTTACCATTGACAATACCCTTTTCACCCAACCATAGGTTGAAGCCACCCTTCGAGCACCTAGACCTTGACAGAGAAGAATACTGGTAGCAATCAATAGCCAAGCAAGGCTAATGCACCAGGCAAGAAAAGTAACCAAAGATGATCAGATAGACCCTCCCAGAAAACTGGTGCAAAACTCTTCCCCAGAACTTGTGCACAAGATTGCAACTGCACTACGCAGAACTGGCTCTCTACAACTTCTGAGATGGTGAATAATGAGTACTGGCGCCCTGTATTTATAGTAATTTTGGCAGGCTTTCCAGGGCCGACTTCTCCTTCTGGGTACTAATAAATTCATATTAAATATATTTTTGCAGCTAACAACTTGTCTATGGTTTCCTTTACTTCTTTGCTTCCTTTTGGAATATTCTAAT
Organism: Picea mariana; assembly: GCA_032191745.1. NCBI lineage: Eukaryota > Viridiplantae > Streptophyta > Pinopsida > Pinales > Pinaceae > Picea > Picea mariana. The sequence continues at coordinate 56,599 of JASDQU010501523.1, read as the reverse complement.
CTCGTCATAGGTCACAATAGAGGTACATACCTCCCAAAGCTACCATAATATCAACACTCCCTCCTAGCTAGGGATGTATGGTCTTGAGCACAAACAGACCATTCAATTGGTAGTATCACGAGCACCATCATTATTATCCAACTGGATAATCTCCTATGACAATTGGTACAATGTCTATTGATAGAACACACTTGTGTTTATCTATGGTAGTACGCAACTACTCAAACCGTGACACATAGTCACAAGCAGTGGAACAAATCCACCACAGTAGTGTCTCTACTTTCTGGAGATAATTGGTAGCATCAAAATCACCATCAGTGTCATTAGCTACATCATCTCTCGAAACCATACTCCATCTGAGTAATTAGACATGATGCTGAATAATTCACTCACGCCATAAAGTGATACAAGAGTCAATCTTCTAATCTTAGAAGACTAAATGTTATGAACCATTTTCCGTCTGGGAAATCTTTGTCCTTTGCTCATCCATCTAGTTGATAATCATTTTCAAAACTGTTGATGGTATTCAAGGCAATCAGAACAAAAATAGAACACAAGTGTGTCTATCCATGGTAGTACATAACTACAATCTAGTGGTACACTACCACACCAAGTAGAAAACAAGTACTTGATTAGTCATGTATAGTCATAAACAGTGGAACACATCCACCACAGTAGTATACATCCACTGTCATACAGTATTCATAACAACCATCTGATATCAACTTGTAAAGAAACAATGTTATGATATAAACTGAATCATCTGGGCCAATATTTCACTCACATCTGTGAGATCTGAAAGAATATCCGCCCTCAGTATAGAACATCAACAATGGGCTATATACCCTATTCTTCTCAAGGAAGAATGATTATTTCTGATTTCTGAGCTTGGACCATTCCTCACCCTGGTCCATTCCTCTGACACTAAACAAAGTGTAACCTAGAGAGAATGAATCTGCCCTAAGAAATGCTTGTCACTGATTTCTGAACCTAGACCATTCCCCACCCTGGGCCATTCTTCCTACACTAATCAAAGTGCACCCTGGAGAGAATGTATAAACCCTAAGGAATGTCTGTCCCTAATTTCTGAGCCTGGACCATTCCCCACTCTGGGCCATTCCTCCTACACTAATCAAAGTGCACCCTAGAGAGAATGTATAAACCCTAAGGAATGATTGTCCAGACCATTTCCTCTATTAACCACAAGAGGAAAAGACTGTCCTGTATCAACCTCCAAAATGGACCATTACTCATGTTAACCACAATGAGAAATCGTTGTCTGGTGAGGCGGGCCAATCTTCTTGAGTAACCCTCAAGAAGAGAGACTTCCCTAGACCACTCCCCACGTTAACCACAATGGGAAGTCGCTTTCTATGATACATCAACAATATGGACTATTTCCCATGTTAACCACAATGGGAAATCACTATCTGTCAGAGATCTCAATACACTTTCTGAATTGGAAAGGAAACTGCTCATCCTGGACCATTTTTTCAAAAAAATGACTATCCAACAATCAATAATACATCAGTTATCCCTCCCAACCTGGGAGTCATATCTTCCTTTTTCAATAAGGAAGTCGTCTCCATGAGCTTCAGCTTGAGTACACAAACTCTTTCATCTTGGACAGAAGCTTTACCAAAATTTCTGCTTATCTGCTCATCTGCTCATCTGTGGAGATATATATTGGAGAACCACTTTCTCCTTTCTGGAATTCATCACAGATAATGTAATGCTTGATTTCAAATGTACTTTTCTCTGGAACACTGGTTTTCTCTGAAGGCTTCATGTATCTCTAACCAATGAAGTATATCATTGTTGGAACACTGGAACATATCCATGTGGCACTTCTTTTGTCATCATGAGATCCGATCTACTGAGTAATCATCTTGATACAATATCTTTGTTATAGAGAATCTTCACCATGCTTTTGTTGTGCATTGGAGGTTCTCCACCAAGTTATCTTTTTCCATCTACATACAAGGGTCTCTTTCTGATATGCCTCAACGTCTTGAGATTTCTCTTCATATGCTCTTTGTTGAATTGCTCTGGAGAACAGTCTTTGCATTTATCTGATGTAGAACTCCAACTCATGGATGTTGTGGATGATATAATGACTCATGTAGAGATATGTCTGGTTTACTGGAACAAGTAATCATCATAGTCTTCTCCCTCCATCTGGGAGAACCTCTATTTCTAGATCTCACAATGCTTTCATTCATAATTCTTCCATACACTGTTCCTCATTATGACTTGCAATTCCTCTGCTTGATTGCTTTTAGTGAGTTCATATTAGGCTGGTAATCTTGTGATTCTCAATACAATGACTGGTTGTTCTAGCTTCTCTTTATTTCTTGTAATCTTCATGTTCTTCCTCATATTTTCTTTATCTCTTGGGTCCATGGAGTTTCTTATAGATTCCATGCCCTAAAGATTCCACTTCTTCCTTTCATCATAGGATCACGGATGTGAATGGACAACCAAGGATACTTTAAGGCTTCTCTTCGGAGAAGACTTCTTCTGATTTTGAACTGAACATGTACTGTCTTTTATGACTTCTACCATGGGTATATATATACTTCATCATCTTCAATGGATCATAGGATTATCTCCCTCCTAATCCTTGCTTCATGTATGAGTGCATATAATCGGCTCCCTCCATCTGAAAGAGTCCATGATTCCGTCTTATTGTCTTCTTCAAAACGTCATAAGTTTTTCTCCAATTTCCTCTTCATTACTAACTTCTTTCTGTCTTTGCTTCTTCCAAGTTTATTCAAGATTGATTTTGATTTCGGCTTATCTTGTAATAGCTTTCACATGATATATTTCATCCTTTCTTTTATAGAAATCATTATCTTGTTGTTCTTCCATGGATATATTTCTTCTTGGAACATATTATATTTCTAAGAGATAGATATACAAGATATGTACAAAGGTTATGCAAACGGGATATGTACAAGAACTAAGAATACTATTGTTACCTTGATAAGAAGAAGTATCTTTCATCCTGCTTGGTCTTCTTTGTAGGTTTCTTTTCTTTGGCAACTGATTCTTCATGTGTCCCTTTTCTTTTTTTTAGCTCGGGACAATGACTCTTGTAGTGACCATACTTTCGACAGTTGAAGTATTGTACTTCTGAAATGTCCTTCTCTTGATTTGGTTTTCTCCTTGAACTAAACTTCCTTTTGTTCCTGAAATTATTGAATCTTGTTGTGAAGGCTTGATCATCGTACTTATTTTTGGGTTTCCCTTTTGCACTGATTCTGGATTCTTCTTGAGCACAACAAGTCCAAATTTCTTCAAATGTCAGATACTCCTTCCTTGTGTTCATGCCTGCAGCAAATGTATCCCACGTCTTGGGAATACCATTGAGTACTATGTTTACTAATTCCTTCTCTTAAATGATCTCTTCAATAGCTTGTAGTTGATCTTTTAACTAGGATATCCTCACAAAGTATGATGCTATGCTATCATCATCATTCATCTTCATGTCACGGAGCTCATTCTTCAGACTCATTATTTTTCCAATGTTTCTGATTGAGAAGAGGTTTTTTAGGGAATCATACATCTTCTTCGATGAGTCAAGATGGGAGATGTAGGGTATCAAGTGGAATTTTATAGAATCCACTATGATACTCATGGCATTGATGTCAACGTCTTTGAACTTCTCTGTAGCTGCAACGTTCTGCGGTTCCTTCTCTTTTCCTTCTTCAAACTCTGGTTTCACAATCTTTCCTTTCATGATATCCAACACTTTATTCTTGACAAGGATGAGGTCAATCCTTGTCTTGCATGCTCTGAAGTTAGAGGCTCCATCTAAATTGTTCTCAGAATTCATAGAGTTAATCATGGCTGCTTTGACTTGGTCAACCCTAGATTTGACCAGAAATTCAAACTTCACGTCTTGGCTTTCTGAGAGTACTAGGAGATGCGCTGGGCTAGGGCACACTGATCTATCTAGAGATTAGGTCAATCCCTTCACTCAAGGTGCCTCAACAAGAGGATTAGGGTTTCTACAACTACACCTGCTAGTAACACTAGCTGCAGTGTCTTGGAAGCTGCTCCTACTAGTAACCCTAGCGAAAGTTCCTCAGTGAGCTCAATATTCTAGTAGCTATGCTTCCTTCTAGCGTTTAGACTGAATGAAGGAGGTGTGGGCCCATAACCTGTTAGAATATAGAATATTGTGCTCAATTGACCATTGACAATACCCTTGTCACCCAACCATAGGCCGAAGCCACCCTCCAAGCACCTTGACCTTGACATAGAAGAATATTGGTAGCAATCAATAGCCAAGCAAGGCTAATGCACCAGGCAAGAAAAGTAACCAAGGCTGATCAGATAGTCCCACCCAGAAAACTGGCGCAACACTCTTCCCCAGAACTTGCACACAAAACTGTAACTGCACTGCGCAGAACTGGCTCTATGCAACTGCTGAGATGATGAATAATAAGTACTAGCACCCTGTATTTATAGTAATTCTGGTAGGATTTCCAGGGCCGACTTCTCCTTCTGGGTACTAATAAATTCATATTAAATATATTTTTGCAACCGACAAATTGTCTAGGGTTTCCTTTACTTCTTTGCTTCCTTCCGGAATATTCTAATATCATCATATGTCACAATAGGGGTACATACCTCCCGAAGCTACCATAATATCAACATAAGGCACTCGAATTGCATAGGTTATTGGAGCCTCATAGGGAGGTCTCCATCCCCTGTGGAGCCAATGTTAGCACATGATATGTACTAAAGTACATAATTAGCTTTTCTAGTCATGTGGTAATTCCTTCTTCTAGGATTCGATCATTTAAAAGATCATAGGTTTAGAGTCATCTTTTATGATTATAAATCAAGGTGCTTGATTTTAACCTTGGGTCTAAAGTTTCTCAAAATACATTGTCAAGTCTTAGTTTTATAAGGCTGATTGTCATCATTTGTAAAGAAGGAAATGTATCAAATTCATCTCCATTTTCATTAAACTCACTGCAAATTGGTTAAAGGCGCTACAAACTCACAGTACGTTGCATACTATCACATACTACCACTTATGGCGCTACAAACTCTCTGTAGCAGCTTATGGTGGATTAAGAGATTGAAGAACTGTTAGTGTAATGTTCAACAACAAGAAGAGGATAAAGAATTATGTCGGTAACTTTCAATCAGTTTTTCTATGATATCTTATATATGCAGGGTTGTAAATATAAGGAATGTTTTGTCCTATGTTGTTATGAATATTTTGTTTATGAAAGTTATTTTCATTACTCAGAAGTTGTAGCAGGTTTATCATAGGTTTTCAAGGCTTATTTCATGGTTTTGGCATCAATTGAGTTGATTTGGCACAAAAAAACGCCTACAGGAAAGTTCGCAATGCTGCTGTCAGGCACTACAAACTCATTTCTTGTGGCAACTTCTTCTAAATATTTTATCATAAATCCCAAATGGTGATGTGGGTTATTCTGAAATTTAGTGCGGGGAAGAACCATATTACCATTGACTTTTTGAAAGACTATCAGCCCGACCCAGTTCGTAGTTTGGGAGAAAATTCAAAATTACCACCTATAGGAAGTTCACAGTGCATGTTGTCAAAGGCATTGCAAACTCTAACAGTTTGATAAATCCACCTTGTTTGGAGGTTGCCACCTGTCAAGGAGGGTTCGAATGAATTCTCAAAGATCACTTAGATGATAAAGGACACATGCACCTAAGATTTAGCTCCATTAAAACCTCATGCAATGAGTTGGAAACATATTTATTAATGACTTCCAACAACTTCCTAAAATTTAGTAGCTTGTTGGATTTTCGTCTCTTTGATTGTTGCCACCTATCTCCAAGGCCCAAAATCCAATGAAAGAGATGGGCTACAACCTCCTAAGAATATCTTGGATGTTATTTTATATTTAATGAAAGAGGGTTGAGTTCATGAGGACAGGAGAGCTTGAGAGAGCTACAGGGGCAGCTTATCTGTGTATTCGTAAGCCTGAGAGCATGTGTTGTAGGCATTTATGCCATTAGAAATTCATGAAAGTTATGATACCAGACTGCTTTTCTCTTGTTTCCATTCCTTCTTATCATCTTGCTTGAGTAATATTTACAGACTTTGAATATCAAAATCTTCCTTTGGTCAATGGATTCATGAGCTGCAAAGGATTTGTGGTAATTGTTTGTTAATCATTGATTATTGTTCAAGCACTTTTTTATCTATCTTTCAGAAAACCTTTATGTTAAGTGGATATTCTTCTTTTTTTTCACCTTCTATTCTTCTACCCATCCTTGCACAAGCCTTTTGTCTAGTAGGCATCCGATTTCTTTGATATACATAATGTTATGACTCCATTCCCAACATAATGCATTTGCAAGCAGTCTTCTACCCTCCCTTTTACTCTTCTCTTGCTGATCCACCAAGTATAAATTATTTTAATCATTTAAATCAAATGGGTATTGGGCTTATCCTCTAGTAGTCTGAGGGTGACTCTCAGTGCTAACACCGCCAACCTACCCTGCAAGGTTAGTACCTCCAATACACATAATCAATGTTCAAGTCCAGGATTCATCTGATTTATTTTGACCATTTAAGGTCTCAAGACTAGCGATTGTTTTGAGGAACATGGAGGTATCATATTCATCAATTCATCATACAATTTCACATCATAAGAACTACTCAAACGTCTATTTTCATTTCATTATAAAATCATTGCTAATATCATATCATGTTAGTGTAATAATCCACTTGGTAAACTCAACAAGTAGATAGAATAACCAATTTAACTCTCGCACAAAAACACCTCATTAATGTGACAATAACTCTATATCAATCTCATGTAAGCAACCACCATAATCAAGTTTTTTTAAAATGTACACCAATATGATAACTAAATTATAATAATGATTAACAATACTAACAATACAATATTTTACCACAATGACTGAAATTTATTCTTCTAATAGTTGCAAAAGTCTAACTTGAGGTATTAGTCAACTTAAAATTTCCTCAAGATTTAATTCATAAATAAATGTCAAATCCTTAAATAATACTCCACCCCTTCTTACCTTATTATTTTAATGAAAACTCTTAAATCATTGTTGAGCATAGGTACAAAATAGATAAAGAGAAATCAACTAAGGAAATAGTTTTGATTAACAAAAACATTAACTTACTTCTATGGTTTTAATATATATTACAACCTATAAATATTTAACTACATAAGTCATTATCATACTATAGTAAGCTTATCCTACCAATGTGTATAATGGCATCCACGATGGATTCATATAGAACTCTCATAAAGTAGAGAGAAGATTCAATTGACCATACTTTTACATTGCATCATAGTGATCGTTAACTAACAACTAATGTTATATAAGAATATAATATAACTAATCTTAAAAGAGATTGACAATCTAGTGATGAGCCTTTGCATCTCAATAAGGATATCAAGCCCTATCAAAACTTGTAGAAATAGTATCATGGTAATATACTGTAATAATTAAATATAGCACGATCATCATCCCTTTTGGTCACGATGAAAAGGTGAATTCCCTTTTCAAAGGACACTAGTATAATCTAGAAGGAAACAACTAAACATTAGGTGTTGCAATGGGAACCCTATAGAAAATATGAGTAACTATAACAACCTTGCTCAACAATGAAAGAAGGTTTTGAAAAAAATTGAGTAAACTCAAATTAAGTACCTCAGTTTCCCTTCCACAACATGCTACGTCAACTACGATTTATTTGTGTTCTAAGGTTTGTATTCCCACTCGTATATAATCTCGATTGTTATAAGTGATCCAGGTGGATATTACTGGCCACCCACCTATTCCAACTGGCTCCTCTTGACATTTTTTTAGTTTAGAACATTTCTCTGTAATGATGACATTTCTTTGTAATTGTGGGTTCTGCACTTCCGGGGCTATCCTAAATCCCTACACAACATCCATATGGATATTGGTGGCCTTCCACCTATTCTGACTGGCTTATTTTGGAATTTTTTAGGTCAGTACATCTTTATGTACTTCCAGGGCCATTTTGGGGCCCTAAACAGTGTTTTTTTGGCTTGGCATAGTCAAACCTTAGTTAGAGTTAGATTTTGATGGCCTAATATGTATTTCTCGAAAATAACTTTTCGACGGGATATCACACGCCTAAAACGGAGGTCGTATGCAAAAGTTGTGACCCCGAGAAGTTGAGGTACCAACTTACCCATCAAGGCCCACATAATGTTTTGTGTTTCATATCCTAGGGTTAGGTTTTTAGATGTCTAGGGTTTTTGAATTCATGAGTAATGTTAAAACCACCTCTGGAGCCTCATTGTAATCATTACGCTCAGAGAGATGTATGTAGCAACCACATCTTTTCTCAGAGATAGCTACCACCATTCGCATAAGTTGTTTTTAGTTCTGCAGTTTTACAGATTCACCCTATTTTATTTTTTCAATAGAATCTATTGTTCAATGGATATCTATTGTTGTTCTCAATATATCTGTGTTATTGTATTCAGTCTATTATTCATTTTTCTCTGCTCATAAATCTGGATCAGTGGTATCAGAGCGGTCTTCTCTTCATTTGTTTTCTTTTGTGCATGTCCTCGACAAGATCTGGGTACAAGAAGTTGGGACTCGAACCAATCAAGCATTTGCAAGATCAGTTGTGTCGAGCCCAACAAAAACTCATGGGGGATGAGAAGAAAGATGATGGAGCAAGAGATCCTTTTAAATTGTTGCTCGAGGAGTCCCTTGCAGGACAAAGGGACGAAATGATGGACAAATTTACACATATCCTTTTACGGCTTCCCACAAGAGACGCATCTTCATCAAGCAGCCATGCAACCCCCTTTAAGGTACAAGTAAATTTTGATATTCCATTTTTTGAAGCAATGACAGATGCGAATGTTGTAGATAAGTGGTTGAATCTTCTTGAAGGGTATTTTTCGGTCCACAATTTTTCTGATAGGGAAAATATTACTTTTGTACTCTTCAAGGTCGTTCCCCATGTTAAGGACTGGTGGGATGCTTTCTCTGAGAAAAGGGCTATAGAGGAATATACAATATTTTTAGTCACCCGCACATGGGATTCCTTCAGGGATTCCATCAAAGAACAATACTACCCTGTTGGAATCTATGAGGACCAGTACATAAGATGGACCATGCTGCATCAGGAAAGGGACCAGATAGTACCATATTTCAACAATATTTTCCATACCCTGCGCACCAAACTGGGTATCAAAGACTTTGAATGGAATCTGGTGCTCAAATACCGTGGTTGTTTGTATAGATACATTCAAACAGAAATGGAGTTTCTAGACATCACATCATTAGGTGCAGATTATAGGTATGATGTCAAGATTGAGCATAAATTTAAGCAAAAGAGGAAAGAGTTTGGATCTACAAACTCCTCACAACTGAAGCAGGGAAAAGGCAGCCCCAACCCACAAAACAAGGGACATAGAAAATATGGCCATTCTCAGGACAGCTAGTCCAAGCCACAACCCAAGAAGGGTAATGAGAAGTCAAAGAAGGACATGGGAAAGTGGTGTGAATACCATAAAATCCCTTGTCACAACATTGAAGAATGTCGCTCCAAGAATTCACTGGTGGTTGAGCTGAAAGCTTTTGAGTCAGAGGAAGATTCTGACTACGAACCAAATCCAAAAGGAGGGAAGCAGATCATCAATTTCGAACCTAGTGACACTATCACTACCAACAAACTCCATCCAAGAAAACTATAATAACTAGAGGAATAGGAATGCCTCTTTCACTCACAAGTCTGGTAAAGGGGGCTTCACTTCATTTCATTGTCGATAGCGGCAGTCAAAAGAATCTTATCTCAACAAATGTCATCAAGCGGTTGGACCTTCCAATGAAACTGCACCCATAACCCTACACCATTGGCTGGCTTTTCCAAGGAAGATATCTTTGCGTTAGCCAACAATTTCATCTACCCTATGACATCAAGCCCTTCAAAGATGAGGTATTGTGTGATATTTCTCCCCTTGAAGTTTGTGATTTTCTTTTAGGACAACCATATTTGTGGAAGCTACATGTTGTGTATGATTCTAGACCCCTCAGTCTTATTATTACTTTGGGTAGACAGTTGTATAGGATACCAGAGGTAGCAATGTCTACTTCTGTTTCTTTAATCTCTGTTAAACAATGTGGTAAAGTCATTTCACAAACTGGGAAGTTTTTCTTCTTTGTGATACGTGCTCACAGTAAGCAGAAGTTTGTTTCCACATCCATAACCTATACACAGAGCCTCTCTTTGCAGCAGAAACAAGTGGATGAGATCGTGGAAGAGCACAAAGACATCTTCTCCTCACCCATCGGGGTACCGACGCACTGCCAATTCAAGCATCCAATTGATCTAACCCCCGATGCACCTCTTCCCAATGGAATAGTCTACCATTGCTCGCTGATGGAAAATTATGAAATCAAACATCATATCCAAGAGATGCTTCAAAAGGGGCACATTATACCCAACTCCTCCCCTTGTGAAAGCCCGATTGTGCTGGTGCAGAATAAAGACGGGACTTGGTGGCTCTGCATTGATTACAGAGCATTAAAAAAATCATAATCAGGAACCAATACCCAATTCCATGAATTGATGACCTTA
>JASDQU010501523.1:0-33735 GCA_032191745.1 Picea mariana | reverse complement strand
GGGGCAAGAATGTTGTAAAATTTACGATCACCCAGGTTGAAGTCACTAAACTTCAAGGCTGTGATCTTATCCTGATTAGCACGAACTGCATGCACCCCTTTTCGCAGGTACGTATTGATCATATCATACTCTAAGTCTCGAAGCACACTGTCACGGTTGATGTCACCACACAGAGGTGGTAGGTAAGAGGGCACAATGGAGGGAACCAACTTCGCGATGGCCACATCAATTTTATGTTTGGTTCTTCTTTCTGCGCCGACTCAAGATGTTCCTACTTGAGAAAAAGATGGGGAGGCTTGTGTTCCTCTCATCGATGATTCCTGTAAACCAGTAGACAATCCTCTCTCTAACATGAATTTCGTAGCTCTGAGGCTAGCAAGTACCTCTCTTACAGATTCTTCAGCTACGCTAAATTCATCAGACATACATGATCGGAAAAATAATCAGGGTTTACAATGATCTCAAATACTATACTTGGATGAAAAATCAGATTGCAATGACCACTGTATACAATCACTAGTTTGTGGGCTTCAAATTCTTAGTTGGAAAAAGTGTTCTTCGGGCATGGCGCGACGGGCTAAATAAGAAATTTTGCAACGGTCTGCTTGCAATGGGTATGAAGCTTCTATTAACATTGATCTATCTGTTATGGTGTGGTCCAATGATCTAGTGATGATCCATCAATGTTTTTCTGTCTGTTTGGGATGGAAATCAAATGGATATATCGGTCCAACAACTATATTGCTTCGCCATGGCGAAGTGCCATAGGTCGTTGTCCTGATATCCCGATGAAGTTCAAATTTTGCAATTTTTCGTTCTGCAATGTTCCATCTGGAATCTCTTGTAGTTTTTCAATCTTCGCCCTCTTCTTACTTAACTTTCTAGCCTTCTTCCCGGTAATCTTCAACTCGATCTGTCTTTTTCCATTCGGATTCCTATCTTCCTTTAGCGTAGTCACTGCGCATTGTTGATAATCTTTCAGGGGTAATACCTCTTTTGTATCTGGAGTAAGTACTTCAGTCTTCTGTGAGCCTTCTGACATTCTTTCAGCTTCGACATTGGGGTCTCTAGTGTCAAGGTGCTTCAATCTATTCTTATGTTCTTCAATCAACTATGCAATCTTCTTGGTCATAAAGTCTTTTAATTCTTGTTTCTTCTGTTCCAAAGCTTCTGTTTCTTCCTTCCGTCTAACTTGATCTCTGTCAATCCAAGGTTTTCCAAGAAGCATAGTGAACGGGGTGATGTCCTCAATAAATCTGATGATCTCAAAATCTTCCTTTGTTGAAGTTCCATTAACATTCATAGACATCTGAGTGAGACTTCCACATAGGTTCACTAGTTTTCCTCTAAATAACCCTATTCCATTTAGTGAAGGGATCGTAGCAGGCCTTCCTATAGCTTCCCAAGTTCTTTCTGTCATGACATTCACCTATGTTTCCTCATCCAGAACACAGTCAATGTCAAAGTCTTCTATTCTTACTTCGATTTTCTCTTTTTTGTAAAGACCTCTGATAATATAATATGTCGGTGATCTTTCAAGATGTCTTTCAGCTGTAGTAATATCTTCTATGATCCTTTTTGGGGTTCTGCTATTTTTGGATCTGCCTTAGGGTGTTCTACAATTAGATTCATTCTTTCGAGCTTAACAATCATTCTAGGGCAATCCAATACCTCATGGTCTAAAGCTTTGCAACAGAGACAACTAGGTTTTCTACCAGGGCATTCTTTAGCTAGATGTCCCAGTTTTCTACAACTGTAACAGAGGGTTAATCCTCTCTTTCTTGTAAATGATCCCCAACCTCTTATGTACTGTGCACTAGGATTATGGTAGCTAGCCTGCAAAAAAATCTTTATAGGATCTTGCATCCATTTGTTAGTCCAAACATCCTTTCTATGCATGGGTATAACATATCTATCATATTTATTCATATCAAACTTTCTTTCATCTACTAGTGCCCTATTTTTCAAGCTAGGACATAATCTATCAAAAATACCTAGATCCATGTTTTAGAAACAAAAATGTCCACTTATCTTACTTCTACAGAGCAAATAGCTTTCAGATCTAGAACTTTCTTACCTTTATCAGAGCACAGAGATTACAGATCTTACCTCTTTTCTGCAGATCTGACCTTTCTTTCTTGGCACAAAGCTTCACAGGTCAAGTAGGATATTGCACACTAGGGAAACAGATCCACGCACAGAGCTTTCTTTTCACAAAGCTTCTTCTTTTCTAGTTCCCAATGATCACAATTTCAATCCCACCAACGGAACCATTTGTTGGCACAGGGGCAGACCCAGGGTTCAACGCTACAACAATGCACCAACAAAGCCCTAACTGCCGACCCTTTAGGCAACACCTATGAAGCAGATGAAGTCTCACCCGAGGTAGAGGTAGGGGTGGTTTCAAGACTCAGATGTCTGCAACCTTAGCTGGGACACAGATCTGTGATTACAACACTTAGCATGCACTTAGCATAGATCATTCATCAATATTTAACCCTTATTACACTTCGCAGACAACACAGAGCATTGCAATATTCATCTAGATCTAAGGAATTTTAACACTTAGCAACAGTAAAATAAATTAGATCCTGGAGATCAGCACTAAGAAACTTCACACATATTAGATCTAGCATACACACATCTTAAGAAGCACAAAGCATAACTAGATATATTTATCAAGCACTTAGCAGCATAGAAATAACCATATCAGTCAAAGCACAAAGCGTAACACACAGATTTACGTGGTTCACCCCCACCCTGGGGCTACGTCCACCAACTCTTCTTCTTTATTAGTATCTTCACTCATCAATTACAACACAGAGCCTCAGAACCTTCTTCACAAAGGATAGAAGATCTGCGTAGCTCGCTAGATCCTTCTTCCTTGCACTTCTACACAAATTCTTTCACAACCTTTTACAAGAACTTGCACTTAGCTATGTAAGCCTCTTACAATCATGCATAGAGAATTTACAATTCACATCCAATCACACAGATCTACTTACTAGCACCAAGCCATCTACTACTTCTTACATCGCCTAAGTATCTATTTATACATTACAAAAGTGGGCCTAAGCATGGGTAAACCCATGGGCCAACATCCTTTTCCCATTACATTAACCCAAAAACCTTAAAAGGGCCCAAAAGTGGACCGATATCCTGTGATATCTACTTCACTTGGCGCTTCATTTTTGACAGGCTGTCAAAGTCCCAAAAATGGTCAAATATGACCAAGTGTTCCTCAAAACTTGGTCAAGGGCCAACAGTTCCGCAAATTCTCATTTAATGAGTGTCTCCTAACTACATCTTAGTTAGAGTTGGATTAAGAGACTTCTTTTAGTTAGACTAGTGGTATATTAGCTCAAGATTATATTCCATGTGTACTCCTATTCTCTCATATTATTATTTCCTTTTTTTTTTAAATCCATTTTATTAATTTCTTGCACACATGTGCATTTTATTCACCCTTTAAATTTTATTCCCCTTTTTCCTAGAGTTGGTTATATTCTCATATATTTTAACTTATGTCATAATTCATTTAATCTTTTATTTAATTTATACTTAGACTTAGTCTTAGACTTAGGCTTTATAATTAATAATTTACTGTTTAATTAATTATTTTATTGCAACAAGGTCTAATAATTTAATTGTTTTCTAGGCCACCTAGATTAATTGAATCGAGTTTTAATTACATGACATTTCCTTCAAGACGCACCTCCATGCTCCAAGGGTTCTACTAACCTTAGACTAGTTTTGGAAGTTTTTTAGACCCTTGGAGTCAACAATCCACTCGGTCGACCTTGTGAGAGACTAAGGGCTTCTAAGGAATAAGGATTATGCCTTATTTTGCCACCCTTAGAAATTTTCATGATTCACTGTCTAAGTCCTCCCTCACAACATCATGGACCTCTCGAGCTAAATAATCATTAACCTACCATTCTATCTAGGGCAGGTGTGCTAGTAGGATGTGATAGGGACAATGCCACACCTCTCACTCAAATGTCTAGTTTCTGTGCATGACCCCTTTACTCCTTATCTGAGTCGGATTAGAAAGCATCATCAAGCCTACATCCATTGACAAAAAGTCTATCAATAATTCATATACATAAGTCATATTGAATCAATCATATATCACATTTGCAATACTCAAACAAATACAATCTACTCCCTGACTCAAATGAATACAATCCACTCCCTGACTCAATCTGGAGTCTAAGGAAGTCCATTGATTCCATTAGCATCCATAGCCTGTCATGTGTCCTGCACACTCAGTGAAACTCATCAATAACACCTGCCAATACATATACATCAAAATAAAAATAAGTCACAACACATCATCATCATCATATATATGCCATAATTGAAATGAAATCACAATGTACCATAACCGTATCACTTGCATGCAAGTGTCCTCAAAGAATATGTCTATAAAAGTTTCCTCAGTGGAGCAGGATGTTACCGTAGACATTTGTTTCTCTCTGTATTGGCTCAAAGGGGTGTTGATAAAAGGGGGGTTTCACCGGTTCGCAGGTGAAACTTTTCCACAACACCTATCCCATTGGATTCCTCTCTTCTCCCTAATTGTCATGGTACCTATAATGTTTAATCCTTTTTTTTTCTGTGGATCTAACCCCCTTCCTCACACCCTTATTTCGAACCTATCCCATTGGATTCCCCTTTTCACCCTTATCATCGTGGTACCTATCACTTGTAATAATTTTTTCCTGGCCCCACCCACCCTTGCTGGCACCCTTATTTTCCACCTATCCCATTGGATTCCTCTCTTTACCTCCTCTATCACGATACCCCTCCCCTATAACGTTTTTTTCATATGCGGACCTGCCTGCCCATTTTTTCCTCTACCCAAATGGAATTCACCCACAACCAATAACTAAATACCTTGATTTCCGACAAAATCCATAACAATGAGGACATCAATACCCTCAATTCCAACATTCGCAAGATCAATTCCTATGTTTAGACCCTCCAGGACCAATGTGCCACCCACAAAGACATCAATATCACACTCAAGCAATTGATGAGATGCTCCATTAAACTACCTCTTCTAAACAACCTTACTATCATGAAGACATTGAATCTTCCCATTTCTAGGGCCCACATTCAAATAATCGTTATCGCAACCTACACCTTCCCAAAATTAAGTTGAAAAATTTTGATGGCTTGGATCCCAGGGGTTGCGTCACTCAAATGGATTATTATTTATCCTTGCATGGAATTACTGATGAGTTGGAAAATAATTGTTACAATATCCTCTATCTGGATCCAGAACACCAACAATGGTCATAATGGTGTATAAATTAAAGCCAAGGGTATGTTGCTTGGACACAGTTTGTTGCAAACCTTTATGAACACTTTGACACAAACACCCACCATTTAGGTCATTTGACCAACTTGAAATAGTCTAGCACTCTGGAATAATTTATTGCCACCTTTGAGAACTTGGCTTTCAAAATGGAGGGCATGTCAAATTCCTTCTTTTAAGAATTTTTTATCAGTGGCCTCAAGGATGAAATATATTCCCACGTCCTAATTGCTTTCCCCTAGACTTACTTGAAAGATACTAAATGATCCAAGGAAGTGAAATGGATTGTCTCCTACCAAAACATAAAACCCTCCTTTCTTCCTCGCCATAAGCCCACCAATCTCTCCCCTCCTTCCACTCTGCTCAAGATCTAGAAATTAACCTGGGTAGAAATGGATGAACACCAACTCAAGGGTCTTTGTTATAATTTTGATGAAAATTATTTTTTAGGGCATAAGTGTAACGAATAGAATATTTTTATGGCCATGTACAAGGATTCTCTTGAAGAGGAGGCAATTGTTTCCCCTGTGGACAAGCTACCCCAACCAATTGACCTTACCTTGCCCTCTAATCCACCAAAATTTGAACCAACTATTCCACTGAATTCCCTCATTGGATTCTCTACTTCCCAAACTCTCAAGTTATTTTGTTACATTGAGCATCGAAAATTCATAATCCTAGTTGATAGTGGTAGCACCTGTAATTTTACTCATCACCGCATTGCCTAAGAAATCAATTGTTATGTCTGTGCAGTCAATAATTTTAAAATAATTATTTCCAATGATGGTTCCATGAAATGTGGGGGATGTTGTGAAAATGTGCACCTTCAAATTCATCAGTATCACCAGAAATATCATATTTTTTCTATTGACATGGTCAGTTGTGACATTGTGCTCAGTGTTGAATATTTATACACTCTCGACCCCATTGTTGGACATATTGTTATTGATATGTTGTCATTGATGTTAACAGTCATGATAAGTTGCTATGATGGTAACATGAATCAATCATGAATAGTTATACAGTTGGCATTAGTGTCAGGATGGCGAATAAGGTTTGTCCATGTGTAATGAAGGGTTAATGATGGAAAGAGAATGTAGTAGAGAAGCAAGGTTAATCTCAGGAGGAAAAGTATACTAAAAATCGACAGAAGAAAATCACCTTAAGGCTGAAGCAATTCGTGATTATTATTGATCATGATAGGATCAACAATGATCCTATGATCAAAGCTCAAAAGAGATAACACTGTAGAAATCCCACAGGAGAAAATCTTATTGAACAAGGAAAGCACTTATAAAGGATCAAGCAATGGGAGTCGTTCATCAAGAATTCGGATGCAAACCCGACTGTCAAATCATAGAGGATACTTGTAAAGAGGAGGAGAATCGTGGTCATCTTTTGAAGATTTAGGAATGATTTAGACAGTGAGATCTAGATTAAATATAGATCTATAGATTGACTAATAAGAGTCATGGACCATAGATCATGGAAGTGACATACGCATGGTCATCTTGGCATTGACCACTTCGGGTAAAATCGATCGAAGTAAATGTGCATGAAGGAATTTTAGCCGAAGCCAAAGTTCCAAAGTAAACATGAGTCATCCGATCTAAGGAGTAATTCAGAAAAAGTTCTGACCATTTAATATGAAGTGGATATATTTGATAAGGTCTTAGCTAGAGTCCCCAATAACTTGAATTCTCGAAAGCCATCCGATCAAAGGTAACTTTTTGGGAAAAAGAAGAGCTGTTGGATTTAAACCAAGGCAAAGAAGCATCGCAGAGAGATCGATCCACTGATCTAAGATCACAATAAATGAACAAAATTCATTTTGGGTTAAACATTATGAGGAGGTTACACTTCGAGTAAAACGAGAAGTAATCAAGGTGAAGTTAATCGAAGTTCCGAAGTCATGAACTTCCGTCAACCGTCGGATCAGAGGAAGAGTAAGGAAATATTGTCAACCATTGATCTATTCAAAGCACACCAAGGATGAATGTGGTCAACTTCGGCATTGACCACTTCGGTGAAAAAGGGCTTAGAACATGTAAGTTCACCCAAAGGTCGGAGCTCCGAAGTCATGAAGTAAGACACGTGGCACACACATTGAGATATCACGCATCATAGTCCACGTCGGAAAGGACACATGGAGAATTTAGATGGTGACAAGTGTCAAGGTCGAGTTGGAAATTTAAGAATGTGTAAAGTCACCAATATAAGTGACACTTGGCAGCCACTCATCCAGTGCCACATCAGTAATGATGTTAGGAAGTTGTGTCACTCTGGGAGTATGCCCTTCGAGGGAAACCAGTTTCTAACACCAACAACTTCTTGAAGTGCCGAAGGCCGAAGTTAACTCTAACTGTTGATCTAATTCGGGAGCGTTCTCGACTGTTGATCAAGTACAGTGGAAATATAGAGTAAGCGTAAAATCACGAAGTAAACGCCAACCGTTGATCTACTTTGGGAGTATTCTCAAATGATGATCAAGCATAGTGGAAGGATAGCATAAGTGGAGGTCTTAACCGATAGAAATAGGTCACCACTGCTTTATAACTTATTCAGTAGGTAATCACTTCAGAGGAATTGCTATTCCAGAGTTCAGGAGCCACAAATAGTCGAAGTTCCAAAGTGAACAAGGACCATTCATCGTGCAAATAAAATATCGACCATCCAATCTACTTCGGCGAAATATGCTTCAGGAGATTTGAAAGATTATAGAGGCTGGAAGGCAAGAAGGATGATGTTTCTAAGTAAATGAGAACCATCCATCTCATTGTGACATTAAAACGTGATCGTTGATTTTGATAAGTGATCAAGCACTCGCTTGGCCTAGCACTTGGTCACCACCTGCGCTCGTATGCAATAAATAAATAATGGTAAAAGAAGAGGCATCACTAAAATTAATAAGCCCATGGTTCTGCGCCTATGGTCATATGAAAATGGTTTGAAGGAAGTGCCTCATACATATTTCCTCTCTGTAATTTGACAGAGAATTAACACCATAATAATATAGAGAATAGGTGAAAGATCGAATATGATATGTTTACGAATTGAGGACATAGCAGAAGCATGAGAACAATATAATGAGTCGATCCATGTCTGTGATCGACTCATGAAGATGAAAGAACTGACACACAACCATGATTAAGAGAGTTAAATCACGAGCATTATGAATAAAGGATAAAAGGAAAAATTATATTATGTATAGTTTAATATTATCATTTAAATGAAAAGGCACAATGGTTCAATATCAAAAGATGCAATGATTCAAATTCACACCAGTTGGAAGACTATATAAACAAGAAATATCGGTGAAAAGAAAGTGTAGTTGAATTTGTTGAAGTATATATATTTATATATAATGGATTGAATGAAGGTTCATTCTACCAGGTTGGTGCCTTTTTACAAGATGGGTCTTGTATGAGGAATGGATTCCTCGCATCTCAGTTGGATCTGAGATCAACAAGATGGGACTTGTTATGAGGGTTGGATTCCTCATTTCTCAGTTGGATTTGAGAACTACAAGCTGAGTATTGTAACAGAGATTTGGTTCTCTCATAGTTTCTTGAAGTTGAAGATATTCAAATATTGATATTATGTATTCATTCAAGTTAAATAAATAAATAAAATATTTATTCTTTTATATATTGGTTGAGAAGATGAAATAAATATATGTTTTTCGTTAATTTATGAAAAGTGGAAAATTGTCCAAAGTTTTGTGACACTGATTCACCCGCCCCCCCTCTTAGTTTCAAGTGTCCATTTCAACAATTGGTACCAGAGCGAGTGCCTTCAGTACAGTTTAAACACTGGAAGGTAGATTCGGAAGAAATGGGTGGAAAAATTGTTATCGCCACAAATGAAGCCTTTTATTTGATGGAATAGATTATTCATCATGGAGGGAAAATATGAAAATATATCTGAAGTCAAGAGGATCTGGAGTTTGGGATTCGCTAGTAAGTAAGCCCCAGAGCTTAACTACTTCAAAGAGAAAAACCAAAACTGCAAAGGAAGCAAAGAGAAACAAGTCATTAGCCTTAAAAGCAATCCGGGATGGATTGTCAGACCAAGTCAAAGAAATTATGAGACATAACAAATCTGCTAAGAATTATGGCTCCACCTAGAAAATAGTTATCAGAAAGAAACACAAGAAGAAGATAAATCCTATCAAAGTGAGGAACAAAACTCAGAAGAAGAGAATTCTTATCAAGATAAGGAACAAGATAAAGAAAAGGAGAATTCCAATCAGTTTGAAGAACATAATACAGAGAAAGAGATTTCTAATCAGAATGAAATGATGGAATTAATTCAGTCTTCAGTCAGCAATGAAGAAGACAACCTCATCAAGGTATTTAGGCATACCTCAACGATCACTAAAGAAAAAATACATAATCTTAAAACTGATGTTACAATTGCAATAGGAGAGATTCGTTTGGATAAATTTCTTGTGGAGGCTCTTGAAAATCTTGAGTACACAACTATCTGCACTCTATAAGAGTTGAAGAAACTTCAACAAAAGGATATGTTTCTACTTCAACGGTTATATGAATCTAACCATGAAGAGCATGAGCAAAATATTCAATTAGAAAACAAAGAAGAAGAGATCAAAATATTGAAAACCGAAGTTACTAATCTAACATAAGAGATGGAATAATTAAATACGCATGACCGTAAAAGAAAATAAGTATTAAAAGAAACAGAACAATTGGTTAACAATCTAAAAAATCAACTTGAGGAAACTAAAGAAAGTGAAGAAGTCCTGAAGATCCAGTTAACAAGAAAAGAAAATTCTTACCACGTGTTGGAATTGTAAATCATCAACTTCAAAAAGACAAATGAAAGTACTAATGCAGATCTAATGACTCAAATTAAAGAAGCCAAGAAAAAGGAAGAAGCCCAGAAGATCCAAATAACTAAAAAGGAAGAATCATGCCAAATTTTTGAATTAGAAACCATCGGCCTCAAAAGAACTCAGCTAGAATATGAGGAAGAAATCAAAATATTGAAAACTGAAGTTTTTAATCTAAAAAAAGATATGGAAGAATTGAATACATATGAAAAAACTGTTAAATGAAAATAAGTCTTGGATGAGACAAAAGAATTAGTCATCAATCTAAAGACTCAACTTGAAAATGCTAAGGAAGTGGAAGAAGCCCTGAAGTTTCAGTTGATTGAAAAGGAAGAATTATGTCACATGTTGAAGTTAGAAATAGTCAATCTCAAAAATATGAATGAAAAGACAAATAAGATTGTCAATTTCCAGAATAGCCCAGCTATCCTAGATAATATTTGGAAGAACCAAAGATCAGCTGATGACAAAATTGGTCTTGGACACAATAAGAAAGAAGACAGTGACAAGTGTAGCACCATTTACAAACATGGGAAAAGGTCATTCTTCTCAAATGGAAATGGTGCACTCACAAACCAATTACAAGTCATGAACTTTGTTAAGGAAGGAAGCTATAGAAGTAAAAAGGAATAAGAAAATCAAAAGACAAATCTCTCAAGCCAAAATAAATTCAAAAATGGAAACACCTTCAATGGGTATTGTTTTTCTTGTCATAGATTTGGATATAAAACAATGGATTGCAAGAAACTAGAGAAAGAATATATAGTAAAATCCAAAAACTCAATTAGATGTTGGAGATGCAATTTTGTTGGGCACACAGAAAAATTGTGTCATACAATGAGATGTTACAACAGTGATAGGTTTGGGCACAAATCCCAAAGCTGTAGGACTTCAAAAATTCAATCCTTAAATAAGTCATTCAAGTCAGTGAGAAAACCTAATAAAAGTTGGAAGAAGAAAGGAGATGACAAATCTCCAAAACCACAATTAGAAATAAAAGATCCAAAAAGCAGAATATCTCATAGAAAGATATGGAGAAGAAAATATGAAAGAGAAGGAAAGAAAGATGATATTACACTTGAAAATGAAGAATTTAATAATAAGAACATGATGGGTGAAGGTCTTAATAAAGAATGTGAAATTCAGTATGAAGTAAATCAAGACCAAGAAAAGGAAGTGCCTATAAAAGAATATGGGACAAGATCAAATTCTGATGATTTCATAAGTTGTTAGCCAAAGAAAGAAAATACAAAAAGAAGTTTAAATTGGTTTCTATAAAATAAAAGGATCATGCCAAGAGTTTTTTTTTTTTAAATAACATATGAAAAATATTGACTATTTATAGATTAGTGGTGAAAAAGAAAATCATTGGTAGGTTTAGTTGTAGAATACGAGAAGAAGAAAATAAAGGTAGTAGAGAAGTTCAAGGAGTATCATTCAACAAAGATCAATTAATAACAAAATTGATATTAAATAAATTGGTAGTAAATTGACAGGGGAAAAGATCTTGTCAGGAAGAGCTACCCCTTTAGAAAAAAAGGGGGAGAGAAGTCAGATCTAGAGAGAGAATATTGACAGGGGGGGTCATTCAGTTATGTCAAGTAGAGCATGATTGCAAGGGGAATTACCCAAGTTCAGATTTTGGTCAACAACATGCAAACTGACAGAGGTTGATCATAAGGGGAACAACCCTTTGCCATTGATGTCAAAGGGGGAGAGTAACTTCAAAGGAGAGAAGCATTGTCACAGGGGGAGTTTGAGTATGAAGTTAGTGTGTTACCCTCAATGACAAAGGGGGATATTGTTGGACATATTGTTATTGATATGTTGTCATTGATGTCAGCAATCATGATAAGTTGCTATGATGGTAACATGAATCAGTCATGAAAATTTATATAGTTGGAATTAGTGTCAGGATGGCCAATAAGGTTTGTCCATGTGTAATGAAGGGTCAATGATGGAAAGAGAATGCAACAGAGCAGCAAGGTTAATCTTAGGAAGGAAAATTATACCAAAAATTGACAAAATAAAATCACCTTAAGGCTGAAGCAATTCGTGATTATTGTTGATCACGATAGGATAAAAAATGATCCTATGATCAAAGCTCAAAAAAGATAGCACTGTAGAAATCCCACAGGAGAAAATCTTACTAAACAAGGAAAACCCTTATAAAGGATCAAGAAATGGGAGTCGTTCATCGCGGATTCGAATGCAAAATCGACTATCGAATCATAGAGGATACTTGTAAACAAGAGGAGAATCGTGGTTGTCTTTTGAAGATTTGGGAATGATTTAGACAGTGAGATCTAGATTAAATCTAGATCGTTAGATCAACTAATAAGAGTCATGGACCATAGATCATGGAAGTGACATACGCATGGTTAGCCCAGCATTGACCACTTCGGGTAAAATCAACAGAAGGAAATGTGCATCAACGAATTTTATATGAAGTTGAAGTTCCAAAGTAAACATGAGTCGTCCGATCTAAGGAGTAATTCGGAAAAATTTCTAACCATTCGATATGAAGTGGATATATATGATAAGGTATTAGCTAGATTCCCCAAGAACTCGAATTCCTGATAGCCATCCGATCGGAGGTAACGTTTTTGGAAAAAGAAGGGTCGTTGGATTTAAACCAAGGCAAAGCATCATGCGGAAACATCGAGCCCTTGATCTAATATCACGATCAATGAACAACATTCATTTCAGGTTAAAAGTTGTGATGAGGTTAGACTTCGGGTAATCTCACTTCGGGTAAAACGAGAAGTAAGAAAGGCGATGTTAACTAAAGTTTTGAAGTCATGAAATTCCATCAATCGTCGGATCAGAGGAAGATCAAGGAAATCATGTCAACCGTTGATCTATTCAGAGTGCACCAAGGATGAATGTGGTCAACTTCGGCATTGACCACTTCGGTGAAAAAGGGTTTAGAACATGTAAGTTCACTCGAAGGCCGGAGCTCCGAAGTCACGAAGTAAGACATGTGGCACACACATTGAGAGATCATGCCATCATAGTCCACATCAGTAAGACCCCGTTGAAAAGGACACGTGGAGCATTCAGATGGTGACAAGTGTCAAGGTCTAGTTGGAAATTTAGGTATTTGTAAAGTCGCAAATCTAAGTGACACTTGCCATCCACTCGGCTTGTGCCACATCAACAGTGGTGTTAGCAAGTTACGTCACTCTGGGAGTATGTCCTTCGAGGGAAACCAATTTCTAATACCAGCAACTTCCCGAAGTGCCGAAGGCCGAAGTTAACGCTAATCGTTGATCTAATTCAAGAGTGTTCTTGACCTTTGATCAAGTACAGTGGAAATATAGAGTAAGCGTAAAATGACGAAGTAAACACCAACCGTTGATATACTTCGGGAGCATTCTCAAACGATGATCAAGCATAGTGGAAGGATAGCATAAGTGGAGGTGTTAACTGATAGAAGGAGGTCACCACTATTTTATAACTTATTTGATAGGTAATCATTTCGGAGGAATTTCTACTCCAGAGTTGAGGAGCCATGAATAGTTGAAGTTCCGAAGTGAATGAGGACTGTTCATCGTGCAAATAAAATATCAATTGTCTGATCTACTTCAACAAAATCTGCTTCAGGATATTTGAAATATTGCAGAGGTTGGAAGTAGTGAAGCATGAAGTTACGAAGTAAATGAGAAATGTCCATCTCATCGTGACATTAAAACGTGATCGTTGATTTTGATAAGTGATCAAGCACTTGCTTGGCCTAGCGCCTGGTCACCACCTGCGGTCGTATGGAATAAAGAAATAATGGTAAAATAAGAGGCAATGCTTAAATTAATATGCATGTGGTTATGTGCCTATGGTCATATGAAAATGGTTTGAAGGAAGCGCCTCATACAGATTTCATCTTTGTAATTAGACATAGAATTAACATTGTAATAATACATAGAATAAGTGAAAGATCGAATATGATATGTTGACTAATTGAGGACGTAGCAAAAGCATGAGAATGATATAATGAGTTGAACCATGTTTGTGATCAACTCATGAAGACGAAAGAACCGACACACAGTCATGATTAAGAGAGTTAAATCATGAGCATTATGAATAAAGGATAAAAGGAAAAATGATATTATTTAAAGTTTAATATTATCATTTAAATGAAAAGGTACAATGGTTCAATATCAAAAGATGCTATGATTCAAATTCACACCAGTTGGAAGACTATATAAACAAGAAATATTGGTGAAAATAAAGTGTAGTTGAATTTGTTGAAGTGTATATATTTATATATAATGGATTGAATGAAGGTTCATTCTATTAGGTTTGTGCCTATTTACACGATGGGTCTTGTATGAGGATTGGATTCCTCACATCTCATTTGGATCTGAGATCAACAAGATGGGACTTGTTATGAGGGTTGGATTCTTCATTTCTCAGTTGGATCTGAGAACTACAAGCTGGGTCTTGTAACATAGAGTTAGGTCTCTCATAGTTTCTTGAAGTTGAAGATATTCAAATATTGATATTATGTATTCATTAAAGTTAAATAAATAAATAAAATATTTACTATTTTATATATTGGTTGAGAAAATGAAATAAATATATGTTGTTCAATTAATTTATGAAAAGTGAAAAATTGTCCAAAGTTTTGTTACATTGATTCACCCCCCCCCCTCTCAATGTCAAGTGTCCATTTCAACACCTATTCTCATGGATTTTAAGGAATTAACCATGCAATTACAATAGGAGGGACAACAATGAAAGTTCCAATGCATCAAAGAAGGCTCCTCTGAGATCATAAATTCCCATCGAATGGAAAGATCCTCAAAAAAGGCCATTCTAGTATTATTTCCCAACTCCATGTCATTCAAGCCATTGAGACACCCTTTGTGCATCCTTATCTACAATCTATACTCTCCCAACACTATGATATTTTTACCACTCCCCGTGGACTTCCCCCTTCCCATGGCATCCATGATCATTCCATTCCTCTTGTATTGGGAAGTATTCCTCCCTATGTTTTCCCTTGTCATCATCCCTTTACCCAAAAAAATGAAATTGAGAAAATTATTCAAAAATTGCTCTAAATGGGTGTTATATGTCCTAGTACCATCCCCTATTCTTCTCCTATGGTCATGGTACTCAATAAAGAAGGCACTTGGTGCATGTTTCCCAATTTGCATGCCCTCAACAAACTCACAATCAAAGACAAATTTCACATTCCTTTCATTGATGACCTATTGGTTGAATTGAGATGTTCTCAATACTTTACCAAACTTGATCTCCATTCTGGATACCACCAGATAGGTATGAAAAAGGACGACGTCCCCAAGACTTCCTTTAGAACTCATGAGGGTCACTATGAGTTCTTGGTCATGCCTTTTGGCCTCTGTAATGCCCCATCCAGTTTTCAAAGTCTCATGAATCATGCCTTCCATCCTTTCCTCCTTCATTCTGTATTAGTTTTATTTGATGATATTATCATCTATAGTAAAACTTGGCAATACCATCTCACCCATGTTGATCAATTTCTCCATATCTTATCGAAGAACACACTTTTTCTCAAACAATCTAAATGTGATTTTAGCACCTCTAAAGTTGATTACCTGGGTCATATTGTAGGAAACGATGGTGTACATGTGGATCCTAAGAAAATTGAAGCTGCAAAGGATTATGGAAAACCAATTTCCCTAAAATTATTAAAATCTTGCATGGTTTCTTGGGTTTAACAGGATATTATCGAAATTTTGTTCAGGATTATGGAAAAATTGTAGCTCCTCTAACTTCTCTTCTTAAAAAGAATTCTTTCAGTTAGACTCTAGTAATTGATCATTGCTTCCAATCCTTGAAATATGTTATGTGCACAAGTACCCATGTCCTAGCACTACCCAACTTCACCAATACTTTTGTTCTGGAATGCGATGTGCCGGGGAAAGGAATTGGGGAAGTCCTCATGCAAGATGGTATATATTTGGCATTCACTAGAAAACAATTATCGAAGAAACATTTGGGCCAATGAACTTATGAAAAGGAAATGTTGGTTATTTTTCATGCAGTGTATTTCTGATGTCCTTATCTATTGGGGCAATGATTTCAAATTAAAATTGATCATCATAGCCTCAAGTATTTTCTATAACAAAGAATTCCATCACTGAAGCAACAACAATGGGTGACCAAGCTGTTTGGATATGATTATGGCATAATCTACAAGAAGGGAAAATAAAATATGGTTGCTAATGCTCTTTCAAGGAAATATGAAGATGAAGGGTTCCTCTTTTCCCTCTCATTCATTGTAGCAAACTAGCTTCAATCCATTCACTAGGAACAGTTTCAAGATCCCACACTTTCTAGCTTGATCCAAAATTTGCTACAAGATCCTCAAGCTTCTCCAGGGTACTCTTAGCACAATGAAGAGCTTCGCCATAAAGGTCACATGTATTTAAGAAAAAAAATTGAACCTTCATTATTTTTTGTAAGTGAGTGTAAGATCCTGTATTACTAAAAGAGGGCTATGATACAAAAAAGGGGGACTCCCTGGTCTTCCAAAAAGTAAACCATACCATAGGTTCTCGAGTTGTGATTTTTGAAATAAACCAGGGGTGTGACTAGACTTCCACCATGGGAAAACAGCCCAATCCTACCATATCTAGTTTTTAAAAAGAGAAGCACAAAAGATATGAGAAAAAACATAAGCTGGGACTGACACTAGACTGACCAGACTAACTTGACAATAGACTAACCAGACACTAGTCCAGGACAATGATGTGTTTCTTGCCTTCATCATCCTGGCCCTTGTTCTCCTCCTTCTGGGAGATCGTGAGAGTCTTTCTCATATGTGTTGGCGCTCTGTTTCCATCAGCTAGCGTGATGTCCATGTGATGGATGTAGCACAGTTACAGGTGGAATTGAGCATCCAACCACTCCATATTGGATTTGTGGTCCTTCTCGACCTCATCTAGCAGTTTGGTAATGGTTTCCATATTGTTGAGGCGACTCAAGATTTTGTTCAGCAGTTTCTTGTGTTCCTTGTTGTCCTCCAGTCTAGTGTCTTCCATTTCTGAGCTCACTTTGTCGATCATCATATTTGTTACCCACACCAGCTCCATTTTTTTGTGGTAGAGGGTTTCCCTAGGCTGTGTGGCTCCCGGGTCCGTTACCCAGCCCGCTTCCTAAGTCAAAGCATCCCATGTTTTTCCCTTGCATTTTTCTTTGATTTCCTTTTTCCACCGGGAAATGGTCACTTTTCATTTCGGTGCCACCAGAGTATGAAAGGTTCCCTCTGCGTATTTTTTCACCTCCTCCATCCTTGAAACCCGTAGAGGACTGTTCGGAGTTTCCTTCCCCATGGGGTTTCTTTTACTGTGTGTTCGCTTCATTCACACCATCCCGTCTGGCCTACGACAGCTCCTTTGCTGGATTCTCAACCTGTTCCTGTCTACACAGGGGTTCCTCCTTTCCCTTCCCTTGTATCTGTGGTATCCCCTTCAATTGCGCTCTTCCTGTGTGCATTTGTTTCTATTATTTCTTATCTTATTGAACTTTCCATGTTCCGGGCTCGTCCTTCCAATCATGGTTTGCCCGTAGAGGTGAACCTTCCCATCCTTTTTCCCCGTCACGGTATGTATGATCATGATGACTCGGTTGTTATCCATGTATGGGCCCTTGCCCCTGCTCGCTTGATATCCTACTATGCTAATCCCCGTACCTAGTCTTTGGCGTGGTGTACGATACTGGTCCTTATCAATCCCTCTTTCCTTACGTCATTCACTATCTATTGTTTGTCGTCAATACTTTCCCACGGTCTTTCTCCGTAATTCTTACTGTTGACATGACCTTGTTGCCATACCCTTGGCTGTTGTATAATCTGATCCTTCATTGTAATTGGTGGTCGAGTGTTGGGAATTCATATCCTGCCTGGGTCCTTCATGCCTTCTGATGGTCCTTTCGCTACCCTCCTCAAAATGACCTTCCTTGCTTAAGTTTTTGTCACGATATTTTGTCACTAGTTGGATGCAGTCTATTATGAATTGTCCATTCGGGATGTTGATCCAGGTAGTGTCTAGTTCCAGTCCTTCCTTGCTAACCCCCTCGTTGGTGAATATGTTCGCCAGGCCAATCGTTGACCTGCATACCCAGCGCAAATCCATTGTGTTCATCATTTGTAGATGCTCCTGGATTTCATGTAGGGAGTGTGCCAAGAGGTAGTGTCTCTGAACCTTGCCCACTCTGGTGCCATTTTGGAGTCTCTTCACCGTGTTGATAACCAAGGTGGATTCACCTTCCACGATAGTTTTTGTCATCCTTTTGTGACTTAGAATTTCAAGACTGAGCTCTAGGGCTCCAAATTCCATTGCATTGTTGGTTGAGTTTCCCATACTCCCAGTGTACAGTTGGATTATGTTACCACGACTATCTCTGATCACCCCTCCCATCCCTATCATTCATGGGTTTCCTTTTGCTACCCTGTCAAAATTCAACTTGAGGAACCCTACCGGAGGGGGTGTCTAGTTGCGCTCTCCTATTTGGAGTTGTGGTGGCCGCCCTACCTATGTGTTTTTGCACCCATCTTTTAGGTGAAAATATTCCAGGATGCGGGAATCCTGGCCTATGAGTTGCGCTTCTCCAGTCTGGAAGTTGCGACTCTGCACCGTTTCTCATATTTGTGAGATTATTACTTCCTTAATTTTCCCTTCCGGAAGGCTTTCATTTCTAAAGATTTGTCAATTCCTTTCTTTCCATCTTGCCCATATGATCATCCCCGGCATGAGATTCCATAAAAGGTTCACCATTTCATTTTCTCTGTAACTCATTCCAGTTGTTGATGGTTGCACTGATGTTACCTTGGGTCCTATTGGACTGGAGAAAGATGCCTTCTGCCCAATCCTAGATCTTTGTTGTGTAATTACATTCATCGAGGAGGTGATTTGTTGTTTCTTCCTTAATTTGACAGAGGTGGCATCGTGATGGGCCTATGAAACCCCATTTCCTTAGCTTTTCACAGGTTAGAATTTAGTTTTTAAGTACTAGCAATTTGAACATTTTGATTTTTGGCCATTGGGGGCTGCCCCAAATCTTTCCCCACTATTGCGCTGGATCTTCTTGGTCCTAGTCCACGATGTAATTCTGAGCTTCTTTTAAGTTGAATTCCCTACCATTTTTCCTACCCCATCTTAATTGGTCCTCTTCTTCTGAGACTACAATTTTCCTTTTCCCCAATTCCTCCTCCACCTCTTTCGTTATTGTTGCGATCCGATCTCTATATTGTGGATTGAGTTTGTCCCAGATCCTCCATCCGTTGCGATCATTTTCTTGTTTCCGGTAGTGACAGATTTTGATTTTTCCTGGCGCGGTCATTTTCTGTTTGAGTTCCTCCCTATCTAGATTTTCCATTCTGGGTTCCTGTTGCCACGCTTCCTCCAGGAATCTGGTTGTTTGACCATTCCTGACTTCCCAGAAGTTGTGTTTATGGATCTCGTTCTTGTTTCACTAGGCTAGATTCCAAATGGTTGATCCCTCCCTTGTGCCCATGAAATGGATTCGATCTTGATCGTTTATCTTTTGGGCATACTTGGCCTTCCATAGGTTTTTCCACGGTACTGAGTCATCCTTGACCCATCTCCACCAGAGTTTTTCCTCGTAGAATTCATTAGTTACCTGTGGGTCTTGTAACCCCAGGCCTCCTTTGCCTTTTGGTCTGCATACCTTCTCCCAGGTTACCCTACTAGATTCCAAATGGTTGATCCCTCCCTTGTGCCCATAAAATGAATTTGATCATGGTCGTTGATGTCCCAGGCATACATGGCCTTCCAGAGGTTTTCCCACGGTGATGATTTTTCTTTGATCCATCTCCACCATAATTTCGCCTCGTAGGCTTCGTTGTTTACTTGTGGGTCTTGTAACCCCAGGCCTCCTTTGCATTTTGGTTTGCAAACCTTCTCCCAGGCCACCAGGGCCCATTTTTTCTTATTTTCCTCTCCTCGCCATAGGAATTCCCTTTGAATGGCTCTTATTTTTTGTAGTATTCCTTTGGGAGCGGGAAACACTGACATCATATAGGTTGGAATTGCTTGCAGAACTGCTTTGGTCAGGATAAGTCTCCTCGCTAGGTTGAGGGATCTGTAAGTCCAGTTTTTCACCCTCTCATGTAGTTTGTTGATCACTCCTTCCCATGTTTCCATTTTGCATGCTCTTTCTATCAGGGGGATTCCCAAGTATTTCGTTGGGATCATTTTGCGTTCATACCCCAAAATGTTTGCCAAGTTTCTTTGAATTGCAGGGTTGGTATTGAAGAAATAGATCATGGATTTGGAGTGATTG
The DNA here is from genome assembly GCA_032191745.1 of Picea mariana. Lineage (NCBI taxonomy): Eukaryota > Viridiplantae > Streptophyta > Pinopsida > Pinales > Pinaceae > Picea > Picea mariana. Next base: position 13,267 of record JASDQU010501523.1, on the reverse strand, counting down.
ATCTCCGCTCCCGAGGCTTCCCAAAACTCTTCTAAGATTATTTAATAGGCTTTTTCTTCCTTGACCATGGGTGTGCCATGGAGTAAGGTGTCATCAACAAACTGTTGGTGCGTGGAGATCAGGCAGTTTTCGAAAGGTTTGATGCATGTTATTTCTCCTGCTATAATTGCTATTTTTATGCTTCTAATGAGTCCTTCCATCATCAAAATGAACAAGAAGGGTGATAGCGGGTCTCCTTGTCTTATGCCTCTTGAATGCCAAAAGGGTTTGGCTGGGGCTCCATTGATTAAGAGCGAATAACTTGTCATTGATATTAGGCTGACAATCCAGTTGATCCAGTGTTGTGCGAAGCCAAAGGCTTCTAGAGTCTTGACCATATAGTGCTAGCTAATTTTGTCATAAGCCTTTTCTAGGTCAAGTTGGATTATCATCCCCCCTCTCCTTTGGACTTTCAGTGTGTGTATCATCTCATGGGCATGGATGATGTGGTCCAAAATTTGTCTCCCTTCTATGAAACCCACATGTTTCTGTGAAATCAGTGTGGGTAAGAGAGGTTTCAATCTATTGGCTATGAATTTGGAGATTATCTTGTAAACCACATTGCATAAAGTTATGGGTTTGTAGCAATCTAGTGTCCTTGCTTCATTTTCTTTGGGGATTAGAGTAATCATTGTCACATTTAGCGCTTTTAGAATGGAGGCCGAACGTCTGGAGTCTTCCACCACCCCATAAACGTCATGTTTGACCACTTCCCATCAAGCTTTGAAGAATTACACTGTGAAACCATATGGACCTAGGGCCTTTCCGTTGGGCATCTCCTGGACCACTTGGTCAATTTCCTCAGCGATGGGTTTGTTTAGATTGATATTTTGTTCCTCGGTAACTAGCCTGGGGATGTGATGAGTTATCCTTTGTATGGCCTTTGTTCGGTCTTGGTTGGGTTCTTGGGCTATCCCATGGAAGTGATTTACCAATATATTTTAAATCTCCTTGTGGGATTCTCTCTCGATCCCATCTTGATCCTGAATTTTCAGGATTTTGTTGTGGGTTCTTCTAGCAATGGTTGTTCTATGAAAAAACTTGGTATTCCGCTCTCCTTCCTTTAGCCATCTGATTCTAGACTTTTGGCACCATAGAGTCTCTTCCTGCTGGAATATTGCTTCCCATTCCTGGGTCATTTGGATCTCTTCCCTTTTCTGATCCTCTATATAGCCCTTGTCTATGCATGTTTCCTGGAGTTTCCTCATTCTGTCTTCAATATTTTTTTTTTCTTCGTTTATGTTTCCAAAGATTTCCTTGTTCCACTCCTTGAGTTTATGTTTGATGTACTTGAGTTTCTTATATAGTTTGAACATCCTTTTCCCTTGCTCTGGTTGTTCCTCCTGCCACCATTGGTTGATGTTCTCCTTGAAGGTTGGATGTTCGATCCAAAATTTCTCAAATTTGAAAGGTTTATTCTTCAGTGTGGTTTGGAAGTTTTCTTCCAATTGGACTAGCCAGTGGTCAGAACCTCCCCAGGGAAGGATGTTGTAGTATAAAGTTAATCCCTATAGAATTATGGACTCTAACACCAAGAATCTATCTAGCCTTGTCACTACCTAATGTTGATTTATCCATTTGTTGTTCTAGGTGAACTAGCCATCATTGGTTCTGATGTCCACCATCTCCACTGTGTCAATGAAAGCTGAAAAGTCTTTTGCATATCTATCCAATATCCTGGTGCCTCTTTTTGTCTCTGCAAGTGTCGTGATGATGTTGAAGTCCCCTACCAGGATCCAATGGAGGTTGTTGGAATGAGCTTTTAGGTTTTCCAGGTCTAAGAGCATTCTTCTCTTTTCCTCCAGCATCTGTGGTCCATACACATTAGTGCATAGAATCACCTCTGTGTTACCTATGATTTGCATGTTAACCGAAAGTGTGTGTCTGGTGGCTTTGGCTGCTAGTAGATTCATCGCTTGTGGGTTCCACAAAGTGAGAATATCTCCTGGCATTTGTTGTCCTTCCACGACCAACATCTTGTAATTGCTCCATTTTCTTTTGTTGATTGTTTCCATTATGTATACAGTGCATTTTGTCTCTTGGATGAAACAGAGGCCTGATTGTTCCTTCCTCGGTCTGTTTTTAAGGATTCTTTTCTTTTGTGGGATGTTTAGGCCTCTAATATTCCATGTTATAATATTCATTAAAACATGTGGGGGGGAGTTGGGAAAGAGCTTTTGATCTTACGTTAGTTTATCAACAGAGCTCCTAGTTTGTGTAGGGCTACGTTGTTTTATTTCCTACCTTTCTTCCTTCTCGTCTTCTTGGGTGAGAGTTGTGGTTGTCCCTCACTTGATTTGATTCTTAGGTGTCCTATCTCCCCGTGCATGTGCTTGATCCCTCTGGATTTTTATTCCTCCCTTAGGAGGAAGAGGTATTGGATACGATCTAGTTGCTCCACTGGTACATTGTCTACACCCTGCCTTTTCCATTGCTCCAATATGTTCGGGAGATCTATTTCTTCCCTTTCCACAATATCTCCAAGATCAGGATCTTATGTACATACCTCACTTGGTGTCATTTTCACATCTCCATCTTCCTCCTGCATGGGGGTGTTGGTATCTTTGGTTTCTCCGTCCATAGGAGTTGCGCTACCCCCCTGTTCCATCTTATTGCTTGGCCTATTTGTGTTCTCATTTGCTTCTTGTTCCCTAGCTTCTTTAGCTTTTTCCTTTTCCTTTCATCCTTCCCCTTTGTTGGTCTTGTCCCGCCCTTATGTTTGAGTCCTGGCTTCCGTATTTATTCATGTTGGGGTTTTACTTGGTTTCTTTTTTTCTCTGTTTCTATGGTTCGACTTTATGAACCCATCCTCATCCTGCTGTATTTTGGTGTTTTTCGCTTCTTGTTTTTTATTGAGAGGAAATTCTTTGATTAGGTTTCCATGTTCATGGCATATTCTGCATCTGAATGGGATATGCTCGTAGTCAATTCTTTTTATCCATTCCTCACCCCTTAATTCCAGAACTATGGCTTCAGGGAGTGCCCCCGAAACATGCATCTCTATGTAGATCCTTGCATAAGATGTATATCTCCCTTTTGGGGTTGCTTCCGATGTCTTCACATATTTTCCAAGTTTGTTCCTGATTTCTTAGAAGGTGGAGGGAAGCCATTAGTCTAGTGGAAAAGAGTAAAGCCTCATCCAGACGGGTACATTTTTGAAGGTTTCTTTCTCTGGGGAGAAGTTTTCCTTCCATAGCAGCATGTACAATCCTGCTGAGGCGTGGAAGTATGCCCCCCCCTCAAAGACTTTATCCCTATCCTCCAAGTTCATGAATAATGTTGTGAAGATGCCTTTTGAACCCAGGTGGAGTTCCACTTCCCTGCTTGGATTCCATTGATATTTTATCCAGTTGTGCAACATTATTTCTGTGGGCCACAAACCCATGAACTTGCAAATTAGTGCATGCGTCTTCATCTGGTTTCAGAAGAGTTGTGTTTGTGTATCTTCCAGTATCACCTTGGGCATCAGTGTTGTTTTAGGCTTACACAGGTTGCACCCTTCTACCCCATTGGGGTTCGTTGGTTCTTGTGCATCATTCTAGGTTTCTCTGGCTTCTTCCCCCATGCGATCCCCTCTTTCCTTGTTTCTTTCCTGATTCTTTTCCAATCTTGATCCCAAGGTTCTTGTCACTGGTTCCTTGAAACCTACACCTCGTGGGCCTTTGCCCCTATCCACCACTACTTTCTTGTATGAGGGGGTTCCATTACCACCCCCTGTGGTAACCATGTTGTCCTGTGTTGTGACCGTGACTATCAAACCCTAGCTTTCAGTTTCTCCAAACCCTAGCTCGCAATCTGCAAACAATTGAACCTTAAATCCACAGTGCTTTCTGAGTTGCATGGTTCACCAATAGGTGGGCATTTAGGGTTTACCAAAACCTATGAATGGGTCAAATGTTCTTTTTTCTAGGATGATATGAAACAAGAAATCCACACCTTTGTGGTTGAATGTGATGCATGTCAATGCAATAGGGGAGAAATAGTCAATGCTCTAGGAACACTTCAAACACTCCCGATTCCCCTTGCTATTTGGAGGGATATGTCTATGGATTTCACTGTTGGATTACCTAGATCAGGAAATAAGTCGATCACCATGGTAGTATTAAATCATCTTTCCAAATATGTTTTTTTTTTTTTTTCTCTTAAACACTCATTCACCACATCCACAATAGCTAAAATGTTTATGGATAATATATTCAAACTCCTTGGCATGTATCATTATATTGTCTTTGACCGCGATCCAAATTTGACCAGCAATTCTTGGTAGGAATTGTTTAGGCTCTAGGGAACCCAATTGCATCTTAGAACTGCCTATCATCCCAAAACTGATGAACAAACTGAAGTTGTCAGCAAGTGTTTGGAAACATATTTGCAGTGTTTTTCATCCAACAAACAAAATCAATGGGCTATGTGGTTACCCCTAGCTGAATGGTTGTACAACAAATCTTACCATACTTCAACTCGCATGACTCCATCTTACCATATTACTATTTGAGAAACCATTCTCAAATAAAATTTGTTCATGGATCATAATTTCATGAAGCAACAAGCAGATCAGGGTTGTTCCAAACATCAATTCATTGAAGGGGACCAGGTGTTTATTTGTTTGCAACCTTATAAGTATAATTCACTCAAATTTGAACACTATCAGAAACTTGCCCCCAAATTTTATGGTCCTTATACAATTCTCAAATGAGTGGGGCCCATGTCCTACCAGCTATATTTTCCCAGACATTCTAATCTCCATCATATTTTCATGTCTCATGCTTAAAGATAGTGATTGTAACTAAGTGCCACACTCAAACTGGTCTCCCTGAGTTGGATAAAGAAGGTTCCATTTGGTTGCAGGACTAACGAGAGCATCGTGTCCGTCAATGCACCATCAAGGATGTGTTATTTTAATGGAAATATACAACTCCAAAAGATGCCACGTGGTAGTCGACTAACATGTTACAACAATTTCCTCATCTCAATCCTTGAGGAAAAGGTTGTTCTTCAAGGGGGAGGGATTGTTAAGGGCCTAGCCTCCATAACCCCTCACTCAGGTAGACTAATATAGTTTCCATGTAATAAATATAGACATTAGTTAATAATGATTATTTAATAATGTGAACAAGTCTAATGTAGGAAGACTTTATAAAAACGTATGCTTCTAGAAAGATATTCCTCGAGAATGTTCTTAGAAGATATAATTAGTAAAAAAGTGAGTAGAAGGCATGAGAAAGTCTTGTTTTGAGAATTATTGTAATAGAGCGCTGCTCTGTTGTAGGTTTCACCCTCGAAGAGGCAAGTGAACTTGTCTTTCTATCAATAAAGGTATCTGTTTTGGTGTTGTGGTTCTCTTTAATTTTTTGTTTCCCTGGTATTTGTTGCAATATTTATGTTTCTGTTGATTATAATACATTTGGTAACTAAGAAAATTTGGTAGAGAGATCGATCTACAGGTAAGAGAACCTTGAGAGGTAAAAACACAAATATGGATGGTGGTGATATGGGTTGTGAAAGTTCCCATATAGGAAAATTTCCCAACCTACAGACACTCGCCTAGTATTAAATAGTGTTCAACACATTACATAAGATGTTATAAAAATCTCAGACATGCAAAATAAAAATCATAGAGATAACTATGTAGGGTTTTCTTTTATGAACAAGAGAGAGAATACATTATGCCTAAGAAGCTCGATATTGATGAGATGAGGCGATAGATGGAATAAATATTTGTAGACAATCTAACATAGACTGGTAGGAAGGCTAGTAGGAGAAGGGTGTAGGGAATAATAATATTCTTATGGAAGGCAATGTACAGACCCTAGAAAGTCGATAGAGCTTGTTTTTTTCAGAGAGACATGTTTTCACACAGAAAGGAAATGAAACTCCAAGAATTAATTTACTATGGACAACTACCATAGCATATTTCAGGCCTTATGAACTATGCACTTTGATACCATTGTTAGAACAAATGAATTATATAAACATGGAATTTTTTTCTCATAAATATGATACATATATAAATAGATCACAGTCACCTTTGGATTCGTCTTCCAATAGGTCTCTTGGATCCCAACGATGTCTCCTATCACTCGTGACTTCTCATATTCCCTCACAAGTGAATAGTACAAAATACGATAACCCTAGATGGATTAGGTTTCCAATAGGAGTACTCAAATATGAAGCCATTGGAACTCATTCATATAGATATGTGTAGGCCTATAAGAACAAAAAGTCTACAAGGTGAAAATTACTTCATGTAGCTCATTGATCATTACTCTAGAATGACATGGGTTACATTTCTAAAAGTAAAATTTGAAGCATTTGAGAAGTTCAAAGCATTCAAAGCCTTGGTTGAAAAAAAAAATGTTTTGAAACTCAATTTCTTGAGATCAGACAGAAGAGGTGAGTTTATCTCAAATGAATTTGAAGAATTTTATGAGCTTCATGAAATAAATAAACAGTTTTTAGTTGCCAGAACTCCACATCATAATGGAGTGGTAGAAAGTAAGAATCAAACCATACAAACGATGGCTAGAACAATGTTGAATGAATCCAATCTATTAGATAGGTTTTGGAGAGAAGCAGTCAACACCACAGTCTACATTCCTAATAGAGGGAAAATCATAGTCCACAACAATAAAATACCGTATGAATTATGCAAGGGTATATACCAAAAACAGTTAAATAATTCAAAATTTTTAAAAGTAAGTGCTACATAAAGAGAGACGATGAGGACTTGCGAAAATTTGAATACGGATATGATAAAGGTATATTTCTTGGTTATTCATCAATAAGTAAGGCTTATCGATGTTACAATAAAGCATTGGGAAAAATCGTAGAGAGTGCCAATGTGAAAGTGGATGAAGCGGAGCATCAGAAGGTGAAAGCACATGTTCAAATGGAGGATCCAAGATGAAAAGAAGAAGAACAACAAGAAGGAGAAGAAAATGAAGGAGAAGGATCAAAATGTCAAGATATAAAGACACCATCTATATTTCTATGAAGAAATCATTCAAAAAATTTAATTCTTGTTGAACAAGATATGGGAGTTCAGACTAGAAGAAGACTAGCGAACATCCATTCTCTTAAAATCATATTCTCCATTCATTGGTTCAATGCAACATCCATGGTGTGTCCAATGCACATTATAAATTCAACTATTTGATATATGCTCAATGAAAACTGAATAATTTCTTGTAGTTCTTTTCCCATCATGCTTTAAAGTGTTCGTTTTGCCAAGGAAAATAATCATTGCACGAGAAATAAAAATAATAGTTTGCAAGTTTTTTGTTAATGCCAAAATAAAATAGTCTTACAGTGTTTTACAATCCCTTGCATGCTACTTTCTAATAGAGACTAAAAGTACCACTTGTAGATACAAAGAAGTGCCCTTTTAACAATGAAATTGTTTTCGTAGTACAAGAGAAGCAAGTTAAACAAAAAAGTTGAAATTTTACTTTCATGGTTTCTTAGTGGTTGAAATTCTTCAAATACGTACTTCACTCTTCTAATTTTTATCTTTATTTTCATTTCTACATTATGTTGTGATTGTGCTTCTGTCTATTTTAAGAATTTCAAGTTTCAATGACACAATCTCTTTTGTGTTTACAAAGTTATAATTGAAATTAATCCATTCTCTATGTCTCATACATGTCAAATTGGTGTTAAAAAAATTGAAAACTATTTACATTTCATTGCAAAATTTTTGTTTACCCTTTGAATTCTACTTTCTAATCTTTCCTTCCACCTCTTAAATGTTGGACACATGGATTAGAAGATAAGCATGAGTGAATTTTATTAATGAATATGGTACACATATATACACATCTAAATGACCTTTGGATTCTCTTCCAAGGTCTCTTGGACTCTCGATGCCAGTTACATTATCTTGAATCTTCACATTACATGAAGTTCGTAACCCCAAGGATTATGTTTCCAACATTCCCCCCCTTAAATCGAAGGGGCGTGTATGATTCCAAGGTGCGAGATGATATCTGAAAATGGGTAGCTAAAGTATGGAAGTGTGCAGGTGCTAATGGATGTATGTGCTCTCTAAATCTGGTGGTTTTTGGGTGACCAAAAACCGAATGGCTAGCAAAAGTTGATTTATTCTATTAAATGGTGATGGTGGTTTATGGAAGACCAAAAACCAATCTAGTGGTTTAAGGATGACCACAAAATCTGGAACACTGCTCTAGGCTCAATGGTTCCTGAAACATTTTCTAAGTTAGCTACAAGTTGATAGCTGGGATCTTCTGCTAATTGCAATTGTTATCAAATGCTAGTTTAAAGATGACCATAAATTGTTCTATAGAAGAAATTGAATGCCTTCTACCAAGTGGAGGTTTAAGGAAAACCACAAAATATTATCTAGCAGAAGTTGAAATCTTCTACTAAGTGTTGATTTAAGGAGAATCAAAAACCAATTATGTTCGCTTGTTACTGCTTGATTGATGAGACTTCGAAGGTTGAATCCTAACTATAAATCGATGGACGTTTTTCCCCCTGTTAGGTGTAAGGTGAGAATACAAAAAAGTTTCCACTGCAATATGTGTCAATACTCGAGACTAGATTCATCAGTATGACTGACATATCCTCTTGATTGTTGATGACCATCGTGAAGAAGGAATCCACCCATAGTGATTATTTAATCTTGCAGATGTCTTGCATTTGAAACACTTATCTGAAGGATGATTGTGGTGTCCACATTGCTCGCAAGGATGAAGATCGAAGAACTAATCTTCCACATGGCCAATTCGCTGACAATGTCAGCATATCATAATCTTCTCTTGAAATTGATCGGTTTGGTATAATCAGGATTATGAAAGGTGACATCCTTTTCATATCCCATATTGGTTTTGTGCTTGTTTTTCCTTATTTCTTCTCAAGGTCTGATGATATGCTTGGAAAGAAGAAGTTGAAGTTCATTTGTACTTGACTCTAGTGTTGTGTCACTGAGTTGTTGTTGCACTGGTTGTTGGTTTGAATCAACATCATCATCTTCATCATCTTCGAAAATAGGGTTCTGAACAATGACTGGTTCAGAAGGTCGTCGAAGATTCCTTAGCTCAAGTGCTGAAGGGAGCAGAAGCAGAATAACACAGACAAATAACCCACAAAATAAATTATATTGCTTGATCTATGAAAATGGTTACATTGCCTCATTTTATAGAGCTTATCGAAGGATCGTGAAGATCCAAAACATTCATGAATTAAATGGAATGTCGATGGTGATGGAGCTCTCTAGAAAACAATCAAAGCGTCGGTGTGGTAGGTGGAGAAGAGTCTCAAAATCTATGGTGGTTGGTAGAAATTAATTAATGCTTCCAACACTCCACCCTAATTTCTACCACTAATTACATCAATATTTATAATGCCCAATGCTTCTCTCAAATACTCAAATTGGTCTTGTAGCACACCCTTTTATTGCCAAGGCTTTTATCGCTCTCTGTTACCAATCTGTACACACCTTTTTCATAACTCATACAGGCATTATATAATCCACATGCATTTAATCAAATAAATACATTTAAGATAAGAGTAAGAATAATAATTATTACTAACATAAATAATCCATGGCAATAACATGAATCCAAATGCACAGCAGAATACATGATAATTATAATACACAGAGATACAAAAACATAATTAAAGCATCATCTAGTACTTATCTTTGAAACAGTGGTAGTTCCACCAACCAAGTGCAGGCCTTCCACGAACCTCCTAGCCTTAGACTGCAATTCTCATCAACTTAACAGTGGGTCACCCTCGAGCTGGGACTAAGCTCCACCCCATGACAAGGAATCCTAGGCTAGGTTGAGGTTACAGGGAAAACAACACACAACCACAAGGAAGGGATTCTCTCCAAGGAAACTCCCACGCTCACTACCCACAGACCCTCATTCCCCACATGCCTGTTCCACCCCAGAAGAATACACATTCTCTGTCACTTGGACAGTACTTAAGCTGCTAATCTCCCTTGCCTTGGGTTACAGGAACAGGCTAGACCAGAAGTCTCTGGGCTCTATGGCAGCTACAAGGTTCCTTCCAGGATTTCTCTCCTTCCTCTGTGCACTCTCTCACCTGGAGGGAGTCGCTCATAGGCCAACCAACCACACACAATCCAACTTCAACCACCTCTCTCACCTGGAGAGAGTGTTGTACAAACTGGCCAACAAGCCACACAGGATCAAACACTACACTTCCACCACAATCCACGGAAATTCAGACACGAACACCCCGGACAGCTCCNTGGCAACACAGAATAGACTCACACTCTGAATTCTCAGGGATGCGTGATGAGTCATCCATGCAGGCGTTGATGTAGACTCCCCGTTTTAGAACAAAGAAGGGTGTACCAGCTTTCCCGAACAAACATAGACTCTTTCTCGAAATCAACACAAGCTTCTCATTCAGGGAATGCACACACAGGTTTTCTCAGAGACAGACATAGACTTTTTGAATCACAGGGACGCCCGAATGTTCTCTACAGGAGTCAAGTTGGTCGTACTATCCTCGGGCTCCGTACGCGTTCAGACCATCCGGTAGAATGGAGGAGGAGGAACCCTTCTGACAGCTCGCCCTGGCCGTTTATTCGCATGTGTTAGGGTTGACACTTGTCACCCATGGAACTGCATGTGTTCCACCTGCATGCATCACCCTTGTACATCCTCGCTTGCCAAAACTTAGGATAAAACATAAAATGCACATGTCTTTTTGGGATAATATTAAAATATTATTCCCAGGCTTAAGCCCCCTAGGCTCAACACTTAGCCCCTTTCCCACCTTCCAGCCCTTAATCCCTTGCCCACTCTGTGGATTATCAATCCCCCTTCACTCATTCATCGTGGTCTGTCTGCACTTGGCGGTGTTTACAATTTTATTAAATGTTCTGCATACATACAAGTACAACAGCAGGCTCCTAGCCTTCAAACACATAAGCCTCCAACTTATAAGAACTCGGCTCACCAGCCTATAACACATATTTACAATTCATTTCATACATCAGATTTACAACTTGGCTCGGCCTTGGGGACATTACAATCCCCCTCCCTTATTTTTGCACTGTCCTTAGTGCAACTTACATTGTCTCTGCAAGTCTTTCAAAATTTTCAAAAAGATGCGGGTACTCTGCCTGCATAACATCTGCATGCTCCCATGTCGCGTCCTCAGGACCATACTAGGGCCACTGGACCTTTACAAGCTCTATATCTCGATTCCATAGCTGTTTTCTTTTCCTGTCCAATATGCGTACAGGATGCACTTGCAGGACACCTTCTGGTTCCACCTGAATCACATTCCAATCAATAACATGATTAGCATCAGGTACATATTTCTTAAGCAGTGAAACATGANAACACATTATGTACAGTCATAGATGTAGGTAATGCAAGCATGTATGCAACCGGCCCAATCCTTTCTAGGATCTCAAATGGCCCACAAAATCTTACTGCCAACTTGGCGCAACTTCCCAGTTTTAGGGAACTCCTGTTAGTTTTCACTTTCAAGAAAACATGGTCACCCACTTTGAATTCTCTATGGTTTCTGTTACTGTCAGCGTAACTTTTCTGCCTATCCTGGGCAGCTTTTAGATTCTATTTAATTCTTATCATTTGGTCTTCCATCTTTTTGAGTAGCTCAGGTCCAACTACTACTCTGTCAGCTGGATTATCCCAGCTCACTAGAGTGTTGCACTTTCTTCCATAAAGCGCTTCAAATGGGCTCATCTTCAGTGATGCATGATACCCATTATTATATGCAAATTCTACCAAATGTAGGTAGTCTTCCCACCTTGATGGTTTATCCATCACATACATTCTCAGCATATCTTCTATTACTCTGTTTACTCTCTCTGTCTGTCCATCAGACTCGGGATGATATGCTGTACTAAAGTTCAGATTCGTTCCGAATCCTTTGAACAGTCCTTTCCAGAAATTCGAAGTGAATTTCGGGTCACTATCAGACACAATTGTCTTAGGAATTCCATGCAAGCGTGCAAGTTCTTTTAAGAAGATATCAGCAACATCAGTTGCCCTGTGGGTGGTTTTCAGTGGAATAAAATGGGAAACTTTAGTAAGCTTGTCCACCACCACCATGATTGAATCATGTTGCTTGCTTGTTCTTGGCAATCTTGTGATAAAATCCATTGTTACCACGTCCCATTTCCACTCAGGAATAGGTAAAGGCTGCAACAACCCTGCTGGGTGCCTATGCTCAGCCTTAACCTTTTGGCACTCCATACATCTGGCGATGTATTCAGCGATTTCTTTCTTCAAACCTGGCCAAAAGTAATGGCTTTTGACTGCTGCCACAGTCTTCTGATATCCAGGATGTCCAGCATAAGTCATGTTATGCATCTCCTTTAGAATTGCCAACTTCAAGTCTCAGACATTGGGTACATATACTCTGTTTTTATACAGAAGTAAGCCATCAGTTCCCAAGGTGTAACTTTCCTAGGTTTGTGGTCTCTCACGCTGCTGTAGCTTTTCTACTAGACCTCTGTACTGCAAATTAGCATTGGCAGCTTCAAAAATTATGTCTTTAATCTCAGTTTTGTACATGCTAATGGCTATAGCATGTAATTCGTGCACTTTTCTGCTAAGTGCATCAGCCACCTTATTTTCTTTCCCTTTGATATGCTTGATATCAAAGTCATATTCAAACAGAAACTCTAGCCATCTAATTTGTCTGGCATTTAAGGTCGGATGATCAAATAAATATTTCAGACCGTTATGGTCTGTTCTCAACTTGAATCTCTTTCCCATGAGGTAATGTCTCCATTTCCTCAGGGCGTGGACGATTGTTGCCAGCTCTAAATCATGAGTGGCATAATTCTTCTCATGCTCCTTCAAATTTCGGGATTCATAACAAATTACAAATCCTTCTTGGCTGAGAACTCCTCCCAGCCCCTCCTTACACGCATCTATGCACACTAAATAATCCTTATTTGGATCTGCAATCTTCAAGATCGAGCACTAGTTAGTAGCTGCTTCAATCGCTGGAAGCTTCTCTCACATTCTTCATTCCACTGGAACTTCTTCTCCGTCCTTTGCAAGGAAGTGATAGAATGAGCTATCTTTGAGAATCCGGCTATGAACCTCCTATAATAGCCCGCTAGTCCCATAAAATATCTAACTTCTGCCACATTCCTTGGCGCTGGCCATTCTCGAATGGCCTGTACCTTCTCAGGATCCACAGCGATCCCTTCTTCAGATATAATGTGTCCCAAGTAATGAAT
>JASDQU010501522.1:56451-70094 GCA_032191745.1 Picea mariana | reverse complement strand
CCTATGATCATTAATTATGTAAACCTATATGTTGCCTTCAGAGGGGTCAGTGGCCTGAGTTCCTAAAGAGAGAAGGGAGAAGAACTTTTCCTGAGAAAAGAAGTTGCATTTTCCTATGTAAAAACCTTATAAAAAAGGAAGTTCGCAGGTTGCTATATAGGCAGGGTGCGAGAATGACCCATTCTCTCAGGTTGCACTATAGCCAAGGTGCGAGATGTTTGCAAGTTGCTCTATAGCTAGGGTGCGAGAATGCTTGCATGTGGGGAAATGAGCATTTTCTCGAATCTTCTAGAAGGAGAAACTTCTATGGTGAGGTGGCATCCGAATGGTTTGGATCTTACTCACTTTCATGATTTAGTGGGATCATCCTAACCTCCTCACATTATCCTCTTCAACTTATAAAAGGAGAGGAGTTCTCATGGAGAAAGTTAGATTTTGTTGTTTCTTGAGATTGTTAGCTTTTGGTTGGCTTGGAACTATCAGCTTGGTTGGAGTAGCTTTGAGATTTGCTTTGTCAAGATAGATTGTGAATATCATCAGATCTATGCTCTCGAAATTCTTGGAGTGAAAGTGTGTGGGGAACGAAGGACAGTTGGAAGGGACCTTACGACATCAAGGACATGGTTGTAATCTCTCTTTCACATTTAATATGATACAGTAATATGATTCTTTCCTATAAAGCTTGTCGTGTTTTATTGTATAACTCCTTGATCATATACATAGATTAGCTATTGAATAGATTGTGCTTTCTTCACTTCGGTTGGTTTGTATTGTTTTGGTCTTGACTGTACGAGAGCACTAGAGCGAAGCGGGAGAAACAAAGACCAAAGGAAGCGATAATAAGGTATGTCCTTTGTCCTTGCCTCCTATTTAATTCAATAGTTAAAATCTAAGGAAAGAGTCATGTTCTGTCTTGCTTTGCTCTAGATCCAGGTGGATCTAGGGAGATCGGTTTGTGTTCGGACTTACGGATTTATCCAGTAACATTCTTCCTTAGTAGCATGATCACTACTTTCTGAAGACTGAGAGGAGATGAGAGATCCCAAGAAAACTCTATGATTTCCTAGAGAAGGAGAGATGAGATAGGGGACAATCTCAGATCTAAAGAAAGAATCATTTCCCACACTCAGAATATGTTGCCTCTTTATCTGCAAATCCCTACCAAAATCCCTAAGATGAAAATATTGCTACTCTATAGTGTGGATCTCTAACTGTTCTAAGTTGGCCATGTCCTCATGCCCATCAAAATTCAAGCACAAATATGTTTCAAAATATTCATCAAATAATACTTATGAGTCATCAAAAGGATAATCCCCAAGGTATAGATGGGATTCAACATAAGTGCATTGCAACAAACCATCCCCTAGTGGATGAAGAAGGTATGTGATCATATCATCACTAGGTTGTCAAGTATCTTGATTGTCCACGTATGAAAAGCAACCTTACAAAGGAAATACCTATGCATTACTTATCTGGAAGTTTCCCTCAATGTCGTAAATGGGATCTCCGTCAAAATTGAAACAACCAACATCCCATCCAGGCTTCCAGACACATATGAAATCACTAGTTTGATTTTCAATTGTATTCGATGGTTTCTCCATGAGTTCACCTGCATCACTGGAATTGATCACTTCTTTGCAAGGCTAGACAACTTTATCTTCCTCAATAGACATCGGTGTCTCATCTGGGTCTTCAACGTGAGAAAATTCATCGAGATATTCTTGGTAACTTTCTTCACAAATCTATTCTTCAAACATCTCTTTATCTGTAGGAGTTTTCTCTTCAATAAGATATGCTTCACCAAGTTGTTCTTTAGTACATTCTTGAGACAACTACCTTATAAGACTCTTCATACGCTTAACAACTTCATCAACAACTTTTTTTTCTTCCACCTATAAAAGTGTCCTCATGATACGGTAAGTTTTGGGCAAGGGTTCATCCCATGGTTCCATAATTCCATTGTCTGAATGACAATTCAATAGAGTCGCCAGATGAGCTCAAGGATCATCGAAAATGGAAGGGTATCTTCCCTCAATGGAGTCACCAAATAAACTTAGATGAAGTTCATCAAATGTGAAAAAGGAAATTTCCTCAAATGGAGTCGCCAAGTAAGTTATGGGTAAATGCTTTGGGATAGACTTGCCAAATGTTGTTATGGGATCATAAAGGATCAAAATCCTCGCTGACAATGACACCGAAAATGTTATCGCACAGTTTGTAGTTTGGGAAAAACCCAACCCAAACAAAAAGTGTGTGACACAACTGGGAATACATATCAGTGACACTTCAATAGATATCCCCCTCGTTTTAGTGAAGGACAAGTCCAACACAAGGGAGGATTCCCAGGTGACCCTAGGGGGATTGCAAAGGGAGAAGCAAGGATCTTAGAGAATACCCCTATAGGTCAAGGTCAAGGATGTGAATGAGGCTTGAGGGAAAATCATTTGGAGATGGTAAATGATTGCCAAGGTTGTGTACCTGCAAAACAGTGTTAGACAAACCAAAACAAAACAACATATGATCATATAAGCCTCAAAACCAGTGGAGAATCAACAAGAAACCTTGTTGTCCCAAAATTGCAGCAATATGGAAATATATACCATCAGTAAATAAACTATGACAGCTAAAGATTAAACCATCAAAATCAAGTATATGATGTTTGAAAATAAAGCTAACAATTAGTAGACAATCTTCCAATGTTTAAACCAAGACTTTGATAGCAAGAGAGAGTTGCTAATGAGTGTTATCAAAAGAATTTTATGACAGCCTTATGGATGTAGAAATTTTTTTCTACAACAACAAGTTATAACCACAAAAATAAGCAAGTAATCCACCCAAACAATAGCTCGTAGAAAGTAGATCAATTGTCACAACTTACAAGTAAATTTCAGTGGTAGAAAAGTCGGAAAAGAGTATAAAATGGTGAGTTTGCTACAACCCTATTAGATGTAGCTTAGTGCTTGTAACAACAGCTTAATCACTTAGAAAATCAAGACGCCCTTAGGGCACAAGATAGCTTAAAGCATGTCAAATTTGAATCCAAACTTGGACAATTCAATCTCTCAAAATTCACATTTACCAATGCAACAATATTCAATCTCCATTGCAAATATTAGTGTCTTATCTATTGGGCAATGGATTCTCTTTCTTTGAGTTAGGGTTCAACAATCATCTAGTGGCGTAAGCCCTTTTACTCCCTAGAGAAAATAAACCTTAGTAAGGTCTTGCTACAAGGGTGTAAGCCCTTTTACTCCCTAGAGAAGGTGAACCTTAGCAAGGTCTTGCTACAAGGTTGTAAGCCCTTTTACTCCTTATAGCAATACTTAAGCCTTTTCAATAACAATATAAATAAATTCCCTAATGGAGGGTGTATGCCCTTATAAACCTCCAAGGATTTGACAAAATAACCTTGAAATCAAGAAGAAACATACAAAATTGCAGAAATTTCTTACCTAATCCAAGAGATAGCATGAAAAACAGTTACTTATCAAATATCTTCTACCAAATTACCAAGAACAAGCATCCAAGAGAAGTTGCTAGCCTTTATTCCACCAATAGAAAAATATTCCATCCATTTTGCACAAGAGACAGGAGATAGTAAATTGTCCAAGGAGGGAGAAAAGTTTAGTCAAGTGTTATGTAATTCTCAAGTGATGATATATCCAAATGAAAATGAGATGGCCTCTATTTATATGAGGCCATATAATCCAATTTGTCCACATAAAAATGTCAACAACAAATAAAAAGAGGGTCGACCCCCTTTATTTTCCTTTACAACTTACAAATATAAAAATTACATAAGATAAAACCCTAAAAGGGTGACGTCACGCCCTAGAAGGGTGGCATGAGGCTTAGAAGTGAGACGTTGTGTCTCAAGAAGTAGATCGTTGGGTCTCCAAAGGCCATCTGTCAAGCTCTCATGTGATAGAGTGTCATGCCATGCATTTCCTTCCTTCAAACATCATCAAAATACCTTCAGAACCATCAATCCCTCTAAGACCCTAGCCTCCACATGATGTCAAGGGCTTAGGAGGTGACATCCTAGGCCTACAAAGGCCAACACCCAAGTGAAAAAGGCTATGATGTCATCCTCTAGTGCCATCAAAGTACCTCCAAAGGTAACGTCCTCTATCCTTTGCACACAAAGCCTCCAGGTTTCTCTGCACATCCAATGGGGTGTGACGTCTATCCTCAGGGTTTTCAACCCCCCATGAAGGTCAAAATGACATAATTCCTCCATGGATAGCTTTCACCGAGAAAGGTCCTGCAAAGACAAATAAGTATTCCCTCCAAGGATCCACAAGTCACATGTATCATGACAAGTAAGCCACATTTAATAAAGGAACCACCCAAACATGTGCATCAAGTCCCCCTTTTTCAAACTAAACAAATGCTCAAAGACCTTATAAAATTTTCCAAATTTAAGTATGGGAGAGTTGTCATGGTGCCCTATTGGTAGATCAATGCCCAAGTCAAGGAGTGTTTCCCAAGAAGACCCTCTCTAAGTCATGTAATGATTACGAGGTGGATGGGGGTATGACTCCCGGGCATGGGATTTCTTGACATATCAAAGGCTCATATTGTCTCATTTATGGGTGCCTTTGTAGAGGGTGTGTTGCATCCTTTGTTTGCAACGCAAACATTTTTCCAAGCCCTTTTATTGTCGTTAATTTATTATGGTCCAAAAAATTGAGTGTTATGTGCAATGGAAAGTAAAGAGCACGACAATGCCACTTGAAGTTAGGAACACATTGAGTGCCATATACACTAGAAATTAAATACACTGCAAATGCATTCCCCTGTCAAGAAGGATGTTTATTAGTTATGTGTTTTCTATTTTAAAGGTCCTTCATTTTTTTTGGATAAGCATTTCATTGCTCTCGGGACCTTAGGGTGAGCATCTAGAAGGATCATTTATGGCTTTTAACTTTTTTCAGCTACAACACCTCTGGGCCTTTAGCCCCTTCTTCCCATGAAACCCAGAAGATGAGGAAACAAAAGGGAAGAGGTGTGAAAAGTGGTACATATGCATAATAATGGTACGATGACCCCTCAAGGAGACCCCTAGTAGCAACCCTTTTCTCGAGGGTGACCCACTTACAAGGAAACCATGCCAACCACCAAAGTGAAATGAGGCAAAAGGTATAATTTCAAACGTTTTCATAATCAAGAAAGGACTCTTTGCAACATGTTCAAATGCTTCAATTATTAAAATGACACTTACCATGAGACCGAACTTGTTACCTCATGAAGCAAGACTTGTTGTCCTTTCTAGGCCATGTTGGTGTGGTGGACATTGATGTCATCAATGAATAATGATGTGTGGTGAGAGTAGGGGATTTGTTTGTTGATGTTTTGGCAGGTGAGGGAGGTATTAACCTCCAAATGTAACCTTTGTACTTAGAATACAATATTCTAGAAGTAAGAGAACCATTAAACAAATGTGTGGAAACCCTAGAAGAGAAGTCGACCCAAGGAGAATAATAATAAAGAAATAGAAAACCTCGGAAAGAGAAGTTAGCCCCACCTGGAAAAGTCACTTGGATAGGCTAGTATAAATAAGAAGGTGTCTTAGCTCATTTGGTCACTCTCACTCACTCTCTTAGCTAGTGCACAAGTCTAAGGAGTTGCAACTACAATAGAAGGAGGCACAAGTCTGGAGAGAGTAGTGAAACAATCGTAGTGGAGTATTCTCAGTCTTTTTGGTATCTCTCTTGTGTGCTTCTCTTGCTAAAGGTACACTTCCATTAGTAGAGGAACGTTATCTTGGTATTGTGTTGTTGCTACAACAATGGTGTTTCTGGTTAGGGTTTATTTGTTTGTTCTAGTGTGGAATTGCCATAATCATTCTATCTAAGAAAAGGTTATTGTGCTAGGGGATGGCATATGTGAATGCCTATGGTTGGGTGACAATGATGTGACATTGTGTATGGTTAAACGAGCATACCAAAATTTCTACATGGTTTCTGTGTTGGTTTCCTTCATAACAGTCTAACCGTTGGAAGGAAGATCCTCATTTTTCCCCATTGTCAAGCTCATTGAGCACTACTAAGAAGGTCACCTAAGGAGGGCGCATCTTTTCCTCGGATCAGATCTACAATATTCTAAACTTGAAGAGCCAGTGGGAGATGAGGCAACACTAGTTGCAGTGCCAGTTGCAGTGCCAATTGCAACACTTGTTGCAGTACCAGTTGCAATGCCAATTGAAGCACCATTTGCAGTACCAGTTTCATTTCCTCTGGTCCAATGAAGTTTCTGGTAACTCGTTGAAAGGATGTTGAAATTATTATTTTCCTAGATAAGCTCGCTAGCCATTCTTCCAACAGTTAGGGTTTCTGGTTTTGTAGCAACAACAAACACTAACCCAAATTCATTGGGCACTTTTAGTGAAGTGTTAGGCCTAATTTTTAGTTGTCCTAGTGCACCCTACCCTAGTGCATCTCCATCTATTTTCAGATTGGAAGTTGGAGCACTTTGAAATTTTTGGGTTCATCATTGCTTGCTGCTGTTGCCGGATGGTGCCACTGCCTATCATTGTTTGTCGATGCTGTCAGAGGTATGTACTTGTATATGTTTAAATTTTATCACTATCTTGAAGGTGTTTGCAAGAGAAGGGATCTTTTGTCCAAACAAAAATCGTAGATCTAGAGGGATCTCATATCCATCACATTCAGAGGAACAACACACTCCATATTTGATTGTTTTGATATGCCTCTAACTGTTATGGAATTATTATCTTATGAACATCTAGTTGTATTTTTATATGTTGAAGTCAAACCTCTGGTCAAAGTTAAAGTTATAAGCTGACTTTAGTCAAAATATTAGATTGATTAAGGTTGAGTTTTTAGATTTTATTTGCATTATATTTCCTAACTCATATTTTGGTCAAGAAAGCATATTGTCTTAGTATAGAGGTCATGTTGGAGAGAACATTTGTCATCTTGAGTGAAGGAGACTTGGAAAAAAAGCAACAACACTCATTATTGAAGATAAGACTCCAAGTTCCAGGTTTGATTGATTAAATTGATAAGTCTCCAATTTGCACATATCAAGTTTGATAATTGCTACATTACAAGTAAACACTATAGTTGTGACAACAATCTTTGAAAGGTTTTAATACTTGTAGATACAATGAATACCTGGTAACATGTGATTAGTATTGATATAAATGCTTATTGTGCTTGTTTGCAAGATGAACTAACATCTCCTCTAGGAGATATTTCTTGTTTTGCTTCTAGGCAGGTCACCTTGGTAATAATAAACCATGAAATTGTTTTGTATTCTTGTTAACATAGATATGTTCTTATGAAAATGCTATTATATTGGAAATAATTTTGTTGTTGTTGCTCTTGTCTCGGGCCAGTAACCATGGAGGAATGATTGGTCACAACACTATAAGAGTGTTTTTCCTATATCTTATTATTGTGTTTTTATTTTGGCTCTTGTTCCAGGCAGGTCACAAGTGATAGCTTTGAGAAGGAGCTACTATGATGATTGTTCTCATTACTTTTATTATTATTATTATAAGAGTATTATTCTTGTCTATTGTTTTCCCTTGCTATTGGTCTTGTTCCAGGAAGGTCACAGGTGATAACTATGAAGGGAACTATAGTGATGGTTGCAAGAGGTAACATATTAGATGGTCTCTAGTTTGAGACATGGAGCAGACTATCCAGATAAGAAGTTGTNACTTTTGTGAGATACATAGTATATCATATGGAGATTGATTTTAAGGAGCACAAGACTCCAAAGATGATCGAACAGATCCCTCTAGTTCAGTTGATCACTCTTCATATCATCAGGAAGAGTTAGTAGAGCCAGAAGGGACTACCCATAATCATTGCAGTAACCAGGAAGAGACCAGCATGGTCCCATGACACTTTGCAGGATGCAGAGATATATGGAATTGATAAGCATAATCATGAGGAGGAGAATATGGCTCCACCACTGGTGAGGTAGGCAGCCCCACCAAGTACCATCTCAGAAGGATATAGAGTTCAGAGGGAGTCATCCCTCACGATCCATTAGGGAGGAGAAGTCTCCCTAGGATCGTTCAAGGAGATTAGACTTCAGATGAGTTCATCACATATAGAGGGAGTAGATGGCTCCATGGATTATATAGACTCAGAGGGAGTCAAGCTTCAAAGGGAGCATGGAGACTCAAAGTGAGACTGGTCTCAGAGAGAGTCAATGGATTAGAGACTTTCATTGATAAATAATTCCTCCTCAGATTCAAATGGAAGAGAGAGACGTCTTACAGGACTGATAGACGGATGTCATGGGTTGAGGAGGCTAGATCGTATCTCTAGAGACTTCTAGGAGATGTGAGATCTCGTGGGAGGATTCCCTTGTTTCAATAGAATTTGCTACAATGACAGAGGAGGAAGCCAGTCAGAAGGATTGGGATATGGATCTTTTCCTTGGTTCTGAGACCAGAAGGGAATTCAATGGTGACTTCCAAGTTGATCTACAAGATCAAGCAAGTTGCAGATAACAATATAGAGATGTACAAAGCTTGATTTGTGGCCAGAAGATTCTCCCAACAAAAGGGAGAATATTATGACGAAACACTTGCTCATGTAGCCAGAAGAAGTGTACATAGAGCTGCCACAAGATACATGAGAAGGAGTCTCATGTCTGCAGATTGAAGAAGGCTTTGTACGGGCCTAAGCAGGCACCCAGGGCATGATATGCCAGATCAGACAACTTTTTGATGAGCTTGGGATTTACAAAGAGTAAAGTAGATCCCAACCTTTACTACAAGGTTGAGGATAATGGACCAATGATATTGTTGTTATATGTGGATGACCTGTTTCTAATAGGGAACAGGAAGCTCATCAGTGAGTGCAAGAGAAATCTTGCATCAGAGTTCAAGATGAAAGACCTAGGTATGATGCATTATTTCTTGGGTCTAGAGGTGTGGCAGAAACCAAACGAGATTTTCCTTAGCAAGGAAAATATGCAGTAGAAATCCTCAAGAGATTTGAAATGATGGATTGTAAATCTGTGCCTACATCTATGGTGACAAAACTAAATTTATCGAGTGATACATCTTTAGAGATAGTGGATGCCACCATGTATAGACAAATGATTGGTTCATTGATGTATTTGACGAACACAAGGCTAGATATATGTTTTGTGGTGAACACATTGAGTCAGTATATGGTTGAACCTAGACGTGTTCACTTGGTTGTGGCAAAGCATGTGTTGAGGTACCTGAAAGGTACAATTGACTCAGATATGTTTCAGATCATGAGATAACCTTGGAAGGCTATATTGATTCAAATTGGGTCGATAGTGTCGCGGACTGGAAGAGTACATATGGATGTTGCTTCGGTTTGGGATCAACTGTGATCTCATGGTTCAACATGAAGTAGACTAGTGTGGCGCTCAATACAGTTGAGGTAGATTATATAGAAACGTGTTCAACTAACAACAAAGTAGTGTGGCTTCGAAAGCTACTTGCAGGATTGTTTGATCTTGAGTTAGAGATGACTTGTATCTGGTGTGACAACCAGAGTTGTGTGAAGTTGTCTGAGAACCCGGTGTTTCATGACAAGTCCAAGCATATCGAGATCAAGTACCATTATATCATAGATATGGTGCAGAAGGGAGCAATGAAGCTCTAATATATCGCTACAGATGAGAAAATAACATATGTGTTGACCAAGCCTCTATCAAAGGTGAAGTTTGTGTACTTCAGGGACAAGCTTGGCGTGGTCTAGAAGGGCATCCCTCGTAAAAGGGAGTGATGAGTCACATATGCGATTCTTGGGGAAGTAAATTGCAGAGTGTGGCAACAACGGGTGGTCATTTACAAACACGTTACTGAATGTGGCACCAGTCAACATGACCTCACATAAGGTCAACAGATGCTAAGCCTTCAAGGCTGACGAGTTTCCTAGCTTTTCAAGCTGGAGAGCCAACCTATGTGGTTGGAGGTGTTTGCTAACCTTGGGCTAGATGGGTAGTGTGTGCACACTACATCGCCTAACCCTCATGGTTAGATGCCCAGTCACTATAGGTTGGATGCCTGGTGTGCCAACCAGAAGGGATAACTTTAAGCTAGTTTCCTAGTTCTACATAATTGGTCGTTGCTCAAGACTCCGTGTTAGTGAGATGGATGACCCTATGTACATGAGTGGTCGTTAATCCAGACTCTGTGTTAGTGAGTTGGATGAACCTATGTACATGAGTGATCATTGATCCAGACTCCGTGTGAATGAGATACATGATCCTATGTGAGAACTAGATGCCAGATTTTGTGAGTTGGTGAGTTGCAGTTGACCAAACTCCGTTTGGATTTGGTAGTAGCGTAGTTCTATGTAAATTGGCTCAACTGCATATTTGAGATTGTATGTGAGTTGGATGGTTTCCTAGTTCCGTGTGAGCTAGATGAAAGCCCTGCAATGACATGAGGTCCAAGAGGAGGATGAGGTTGTGCCCACTAGAGAGATGTTACATGTGTTGATGAGGCCCCAGATGCATGATTGTGACATGACCATAAGATAGTCTGTGTGTGTGACTATGATAGAGCCTGTGTGGCTATGATGGTGATACTTGTGGCATGATCTATTTGATCATGAGATGGCCTGTTTGGCCATGCTACTTGAGACATGATATATTTTATTATGAGATAGCATGTGTGGCTATGGTGATGCTACCTATAGACTAGTCTACAAGACCATACGATTCTTTCCCATTCCATGTGAGATGGATGGATGTGTTTGAGACCATTATATGAAGAACATCATAGTTAATACCTCCCTAGCTAAGAGGGAGTGTTGATGTTTTGGTAGCCGAGGGAGGTATTAAGCTCCAAATTTAACCTTTTTGCTTAGAATAGAATATTCTGAAAGTAAGAGAACCATTAAATAGATGCGTGGAAACCCTAGAACAGAAGTTGGCCCAAGGAGAATAATAATAAAGAAATAGAAAACCCCAGAAAGAGAAGTCGGCCCCACCTAGAAAAATCACTTGGACAGGCTAGTATAAATAAGGAGGTGCCTTGGGAGCATGAAAACTATAAACTCCATGCACAAACCCTAAACCCTTGGTTCGCCCCCCCCCCCCTGCGTGCATGCCCCCCTCACCTGGTGAGGCTACGGGGCCTCTTGCTTCCTCTCCAGATCCGTCCAAAGATGTGGCATCTTTCACTACCCTCATAACCTCCCTTCCAAAAATGAATAAGCAAACCCCACCGAAGTTTGTAAAAAAACTGGAAGAAATCCCTTCAGTTCATATTCAAGGAACATCAAGGGCCCTCGCCCTAAAATTTGCAGACTAGGCGTTCATAGGTCAATTCATGGGCATCTTGCCCTCCCCGCGAGCAATGGTGATCTGACTGGACAAAAACTAGAAACCACATCTGAAAGGTAATCTCTCGCATTTTCTCTGTGGAAGAGGCTTCTTCGCGTTCCTTTTCAAAAACAAAGCAGACAAAGATCTCATTTTTAGAAGCGGACCGTATTTCATGGGATCCAGAGGTATGTATCTTAATAGTTGGACACTTGATTTTAACCCTGAAAATGACATTCCAAACGCAGTCCCTGTGTGGGTTTGCCTCCCCTTCCTTCCGTTGCACTGCTGGAATAATGAGACTATTAAATCTATAGGAATTACTCTTGGGAAGTTCATAGATCGGGCAGAACCAAAAGAAGGCATGCAGGCTTGTGCGCGTATATGTGTAGAGGTAGATCTGGAAAAAGGTCTCTCGTAAGCTATTAATCTCACCCTAGACAATTGGAACTACCTACAGCAAGTTGATTACGAACAACTTCCCTTCAAGTGCAAGATTTGTCATGAGTATGGTCACTTCGCGAAGCATTGTCCAAAATCTCCCCCCGAAACACTGACTGGCGATGCAGAGCAGTGGCAACAGCCAAAGAAAAAAAAAGCAATAGAGGCACGCCCCAACCAATAGAGGTTTTCCTACACCTCCCCGACCCATTAATGCTACTAAACTTGAGACAGTCATCCTGATGCCAACTCAAGAACCTTCGAGAAAGGACCCATCACCCCCTCTCCCTTCACCCTCCTCAATTCAACCCCCTGAATCCTCAATCCCCTCTGCTACACAGCCCCCTCCCTTAGCTTCTCATCCGTCGGAAAGCAATTCAGAACAAAGATCAGAGGAAAACTCAGAGACTGAAACACTTGATACACCGATTAAAAGAGTGGGTAGAAAGACTAATCTACATAAAAGAGAAGCTTCAACCAGGAAAGAAATTGAACTAGGGAAGCAAACAACTTTGGATCAGATCGCGAGAAAGGAAACAAGGCAGACCAGGAAGCAGAGCGGATCCAACCCCTATAAAGGGGGAAACCCTAAAAACAATCAATGATAAAAATGATCTCCTGGAATTGCAGAGGATTAGGGAGTCAGCACAAGCTCTCGCTAACACACGATCTTATCAAAGCAGAAAATCCACAAATCCTCTTGCTCTAGGAGACAAAAAGGAAGGATACTGAAATCCTTCAGGAAAGCAACTACATATGGCGAACATGCAAAGGTGCAGTAGTTAGCGCAAGAGGAGCATCCAGAGGAGTCTGCACCTTTTGGAACCCCTGCTACTTTGACCTGCAATCCAGACACTCTACGACCCATTGGATTCAAACTACACTACTCCGTTGGCAATCAGGTAAAACTCTGACCCTCATAAATGTGTACATGCCTGCCCTTTATCAGGAAAAATGGAGTGCTGGTCCTCCCTACAAATTATCAAAAATTCTATTGATCCCAAGAAAATAATAATAGCTGGAGACTTCAATACCACTCTCCATCATAAGGAAAAAAAAGGGGGGTCAATCGTTCGGGACCCATCACGAGAGCATCTTGAGGACCTTATTTCCACCTATCAATTGTTAGACATAAAACCCTCCAACGGGCGCTACACCTGGTCGAAT
Source organism: Picea mariana (assembly GCA_032191745.1). NCBI lineage: Eukaryota > Viridiplantae > Streptophyta > Pinopsida > Pinales > Pinaceae > Picea > Picea mariana. Next base: position 57,188 of record JASDQU010501522.1, on the reverse strand, counting down.
AGAAGACTCGGGCTGGGACACATCACTGCTCGGTTGGACCGTTTTCTCCTAAGCAGCTCCTTTCTAGAAGAGGCCGATCTTCTGAGCTCGCACATCTTACCTTGGATCGGTTCCGACCATAGACCTATCACCCTTACCCTTTCCCCTCCCCGAAACCCTGGCCCCATTCCTTACAGATTCAACCCACTCTGGATTCCAGAGCCAGGATTCCTTGACATAGTTTCAGATGCCTGGAATTGTTGGATTCAAGGTTCCCCTAATTACATCTGGGAGAAGAAACTAAAAAGAGTAAAGATGGCTTTAAAAAGTTGAGTGACAAGAAACAAAGGAAAAGATCAAGAAGAAAAATAAATTTTAATGAGAGAAATGGAAGAGAACAGAAGGAGTCTAGAAGAGAGACAAATCACTCATGAACTCCTCCTCAAAGAGCAACAAAACTTCATGGATTATCAAAAAATCCTACACAAAGAAGAAGAAACTTGGAGACTTAAATCTAGAAGCCTCTGGCTCACTTCTAGAGATAGAAACACTAAATTCTTTCAGCGACAAGCGAAAGCAAGGGTTTGGAGGAACAAGGTGAAAGAAATAACAAAAGTAGACAGCACAAAAACAAATGACCCGCACCAAATCCAAGAGGAAGCCAAAATACACTTTCAAGCACTGTTAACAGAAGATGGTAATATAGATATCAATGTACAAGAAAGCCTACTCCAAAATATACCGAGCATAATTAGTCA
>JASDQU010501522.1:12151-23510 GCA_032191745.1 Picea mariana | reverse complement strand
AGGGGACATGTGGCAGTTGATCCAAGCCTTCGGGGAAATGAGCTTCGGGAGATTTGAAATGAGAAGTGCTTAGAAATCCCGAAGGGCTAAAGTTTCGAAGGCTCGAAATGGATCTGAGCCGTTGATCAACCAAAGCCACATGTCATCAGATCCTCAGCTCTAGAGGTTTTGCTTAGAGGGAAATGTGGTTTGAGAATTGAAATTCCCGAAGGTCGATTCACGAAGCAGATCTCAGTCGTTGATTCAAAGAGGGAAGATCCGATCCGTTGATCTAAAGTGCCAGAGCTGGGCTGTTGATCAGGAAGCCTCATCTCAGATCACAAGATCAACGGTCACGTTCCATTGCGGGGTTGAAAGGCGCGCACGTTTTAAAATTTCAAGGGCGGGCTGCAATCGAAACCGTGGTTTTTTGGAAAGGGACGCGTGGCGGTTTGTGGTGAATTGCGGGGACAAAAGCGGTTTGCTTTCAAACCACCCTTGGTCACACCCACAATCACGCAATTGCGTAGGGTCATGGCCCTAGGTCACATTGAATATGGAGCGATGGAGAGGAGCTGCACCAAAGACTGAAAGCGTTCGTATTGGTCACAAAAGAAGATACGCCTTGCCTCGAGACATCGGGATTGACTCGAAAAAATTCGTATGGCACCGCTTGAAAACATTCATGAGTGTTAGGCCCTGTCCTGATCCCAATGAAGGTAGTTATTGAATATTGGGGGCGGCAGTTAAGACCTCGTCTCACTCCATAAATGGAAAGTGTTGCAGAGCGTAGCCATGAAGGCACGCTAACGATCCGAAGCTTCCTTATGGGCAATTTTTCCTGTAAAGCACATAACTGCATCTGGCTCGCGTCTAACATGAGCAAACCTGCGCAATCTGACAGAGCAGGCATCGAATGAAGGCTTTGAAGGTAGTGGTCCGATCACACTCTTGGTGGTTGTAGCATTGCTGGGTATTTATAGACAGTTTTGATATTTTGTTAAGGTCGAATGGTTGAGCTAGGCTCCCTGCTATTGTAATATTTTGATGAAGAACACTGGTTCTTTGGTTATGTCTTGATTTGAGACTTCTTGATTAATCTAAGTCATCTTTCTTACTCCATCTTATTTGCCTCTGATACTGAGAGAGTTCATGATTGACTGCTTCATGTGGATTGTTGTGACTGTATTATGATGAATGTTTGATCATAATGCTGTTATGATTTCTTTCAGTTTCCTTGAAATTTGAATCCAAGAGGATCTTGTGTTCAAGACAGACCTTACACTTTTCTCACCAAAGTCTTCCTCCTACTCACCTTTAGTCCAACTTACTCACTGAAGTTGATCCAAGACCTCAATTGCTTGCACATACCAGTCCARATTTCTGAGTTAGAACGTTATTTTCATTGAGTCTTCTCCATTTGGCCTCTTAAAACTCATTTACATTTACTGTATAAACTGATGAGTACTTGGCTTACATTCTATGCAATCTGAGGGTGACTTCTAGTGCTAACAAAACTCTTAGACTATAAGGAAACTAGAGTTTAGTGTACCTAGGAGGTTTGATGGATCCATCTCCAAAGAGAAGATATAAACCGGAGTAGTGATGTACTGATGGAGCCATAGGAAAAGTGATTCTCTAGAATATGGCCACATCCACCAAAAGGTAGACTTTGTAAATTTTAGTTTGAATGCCTTTGTCTCTTGAAATGGTTTAGAGCATTCACTAGGAAGATATGTGGAGGTGAGTTTTAATATTGAGATCAACTAGAGGAAGCAATGATAAGACTCTTAAATAGTAATAATAATAATCCAATTTTAAAGTCACAACATAACTAGATGCCAAATTGATATATGAGATCCCCTTGTTTGTGAGACAATGAACTCTCTTCATACAACAATTTAACTACTTAATATACGAAGATATACATACCTTACTCGCCTTTAAAAAATCTCCCTATATTCTTTGTATTGCATAACATAAACAATAATTATTATCCTAAAAAAACCAAAATCTATATAAACTTATGAATACTCTCATCACTACCTAAAATATCACTAAAACAACAAATGAAATAATACCAAACTCAAACTCTATATAAACAAACTCTATATAAACTTATGGATACTCTCATCACTACCTAAAATATCAATAAAACAACAAATGAAATAATACCAAACTCAAACTCTATTAAAAATAATATTCTAAAAATTTGATTTTTTTACATGAATAAACTTACACAACGTCAAAATACATACCGACAAATATTTTGAAATTAAAAACACCTCTTTTGAAAATGTTATAGTTCTTTTCATCCAAATATTTTGAAATTAAAAACACCTCTTTTTGAAAATGTTGAGGTGATAGAACCCTTAGTCAAAGGAGTTGAGTTCCCCACTCTTCCCTTAATTGCCTTGTCGTTATTAGAATAAAAAATCTAATGACACAGTACCTTGCAAAAGACAACATCAAAACCATTATAAGGTTTTATGTTCAGGTGGAATTTTATTTAAGCACGTTTATTATTGACAAGGACAAAGTTACACCATACCTTAGAAGAACATAAGAGGGAATATTAGAGTTATTGTCATGCAAGTGGAACACATTAAATTTTCTTAATAAAAAAATATCATATGTCCCACTCGAAACCATTATTTGGATAATGTGCTCCTTAGATAAGGATACATCCCTGTCGAGACCTAGCCTTTTCAAGGCCAGACTGTCATAGACTGTCATACAGAGATGCTCTTCATCATTTGAATACAGAGCACATATTCTCCCTACTCATTCTACGGTGTATGTGACCAACATCCTCTATTTTGTCTCTTAAATTAATCCTTTATCAACATTTTAACCAATTTTGAATATAAATTTTGAAGAGGGCAAAATTTACTATAATTTAATGGTTAATTGAGATTGAGGATAATTATCATTTAAGTTATTTAAGTTATTAAAAAAAATATATGATCTAAAATGATTTACTAATAATTTTTAATGAGACAAACTTTCACTTATGCTAGATGCTTTTAGGTCTTGTGTTGTTAGCTTGTTTCTTTAGGAAGATGATCTCTTAGTCAATTATAAATGTTTTTAGGTCTTACTTCAAGACCAAAAAGTGGTTTCAATCTAGATAGTATCCACTAAAAAACTAGTGTCCCTTGTGGTCATTGTTAAGGCTACCTCTCGTGGGATCATATACTTTTTAGTAACTTTTAACTGTAATTCCATACATGAAAGTAGATACTACCCTCGAGTGCAATTTAAGCTCTTTTTTTTTAGATCTAGGAGAATTGGTCACTTGTTGAGTTTACCTAGGCAAGGCCCAAGTTCAAATTCAGTTCACTGCCACTATAAACCTTGGGCTAGTGCCAATAGCTTGCAAGTCAGTGCCTAGTAGGAAACTTATGACTTAGCAAGGGCCGAGACATTCAGAGACACACCTGCGAGGAGGGTCCCACTCATGGGGAGGGGCTACTCTTATATCCTTATCACAATTGGCCAAAGTCTCATGGGGGATTTGAACCCGGATGGGGAGAGTGTAAGACCTACCTCCCAACCGTCCGATCAAACCACCTCAACTTAATTCTTAAATGAAAATTGACATGTTAAACTCAAAGCCCTTATAACAATAAACTCACTATGAGCTTAACATGCCACTTACGAGGAATAGAACCTATGCGAGGAGGATAAGGCTCCATCCCACAACCACTCGAGCTAGATTCAATTGACCTAAGAAGTAACTTCAAGTCAAGGGGCAATAGCTTGAATGGTTGGGAGGTAAGTCTCATACTCTCCTCACTCAAATTTAAATCCCGAATAAAACATTTGACCTGTTGTGACAAAGCTAGAAGGGTAAATGCCCCTAGGAGTGAGATCCCCTCAATGATATACCTCTAAACATCTCAACCCTTACTAAATCATAAATTATTGATATATTCGACTTGTATACTATTAGATATACATTTGAATTATAATAGCAACAAGTTAGATTTGATTATACATTAAAAAGTGATTTCGATATTAACTTTTATATCTATGCATTACAAAATAATATTCCAAATACCATAATAATAATACTCTCAAATCCAAATTATTAATTAATTAATAATATAACTATCATTTAAAAGAACAAAAACCACAAAGTTATTATTCTCAAATCCAAAATTATTAATAATTAATAATATAGCTGTCATTTAAAAAAATAAAAACTACAAAGTTGACTTTGGTAGAACCTTTTCCCCGTGCCAAATCATTAAAGACTCCGTTAGAAACCTGGTCAGTGGATACGCAAAATTTACCCTCTCGTCAGAGCCGTTAAAAAGTAGAATCGAATCTGAGGGTAAAAAGCGCACGGGTTCGCTTAAAAAGGCAACCGCCAGTCATTGGTACTTCTCCCCTTCCCATCGACGGTCCCTATAACTCCCAACTAATCAGCTATCCTCGATCGCGCCACGTGTTTGTAGCCACGGAGAGGGTTGCCTGTTAGCACCACGTGTCTGTCCGGCAGTGAAGTAGTTGCCTCGATCCGACGCCATTACGCGCAGTTACCGAGGTATTGACAGTGAAAAAGGCAAAAACTCTGAGACTGTCGTTAAGAATATAAAAGTGAATAATAAATGCCAGTCAAATATTAGACTGCGGCAAAAGGGGTCCGGTATAAGGTACTTGGGAAAGCATTAAATGCCTCTGCATTCGGTCTTGGGGTTCTGTTGGAAGTACGGAGCAGAGAGCAGAACAGAGGAACGGGACGGCGTGGGAGCAGGGCAGGGCAGAGCAGGTAGGGCACCAAAGGCCATAAAGGCTCCCTCTGTGCTTGCTGTACTTGGTTTCTGTGACATAACAGGGAGCTTTTAATCCCATCAGGGGTTTTGTCAAGTCCAAGCAGGAATTTTCTTCAGGTAAGCTCTGAATTTATCGATCTCTCTGCATTTCAGAAGTCATTGTTCTTTTTCAGGCTTCGGTTTTTCTTATTTCGATTTTGGTTAGGGTGTGAGTGGGTAAAATGAGGTGATTCCTTCTTTGAAGGATTTCGGAGTGCTTGCAGCCAAGAGTGCGCGAAGAAGAGTAAGAATGTGTACAAAGAATCCCACTTGTCCGTAGTTGAAGAAATGACAGGTATGGACCTTTCGAAAATAGATAGAACGGGGCTGGAACGGGTAGAGACCAATGGGATGGTGGGCTACAAGAGTCGAATATTTCCGTTAGGTCTGGAGAAACGACCATGCACATTTGACAATTTGTACACCAATTTCTACTGGCATAAAATTTTCCCGAAATGTTCTTACATATAACTAACATATTGCATCAATGCGAACAGCCAATCTCTTCATGATTTATACTGATGAACTAATGGATAACGATGCGGCGGTTCGACTGTAATTTTGAAGACCCAAGGACAAAACCTGCTGAAGATGTTTGTAACTGTGCTAAAAATGGTCAATAGAAAAGCAAATTTGACTACTTGCTTCTCTTTTTTCTTCAGCCCTGCTCTGCTTCTCACTTTCCTCCCCGAGCACCTGCACTGCCTTCTCCAACTTTCCCACTTTAACTGCAACTCTTCTATTTTCTTGCCGTCGGCTTGGGAAGCAGTAATTAGTGAGGCATGCTCAAGATGCAGACCTTGCATGTGCTTCCGTAATCCCAAAATCTCTTTAAAGCGCCACTTGACCCTGTGTTTCTAGCCTTTTTTGGTTGTCTTACTGGACTATGGCGATTGTGGAATCCGATTTTTTCATGCTTTGGGCTCCAACTTGAAGATCATTCGTCTTTGACAGAACATGGGAAAGTTCTTCGCGTAGATTGCCAATTTCATATGGTTTGTGTTCGGCTTCGAATTCAACCGCGAAAAAAATTGACCTCAGCCATTATATATATGAATGATTTACATTATCTGATTTATTAATATACAATATGACTTCTATAAAATAATAAAATAGTAAATTTGAATTATATATTATATATAAATTAAATTTTCAATATATATATATAAATATAAGTTTATATTAATTTATAATCTAGAATGTATTATCTAGTTATGTTATATAAGTTATTATCATAAATAATTGAAAATTACGTTTATATTATATATAAAATTTATGTAAATAATAAATATATAATATTATTTGGGTGCCGATTTGAATCGGCTATTCAGGCGGTCTGGCCAATGAAGACTAAGCCATTCTGTCGACACTCAAACGATTTCCACTGTGCAGAGGCATTCCGGAAGCATTACGAATTACGATTATCCCTCCTGCGAGCTGTGATCATTCTAGAAACCATTTCAAAGATTTCGTTTCAGCCATCGCTGAGAACCTTCGTGTCTTCACCATACGTCCACTCGTGAGGGGGGTTAGGGCATATGCAGACTCACAGCACATTCGAAGACATACAGTGCAGTTAAGAAGATTCCATGGCTTGGTTGCTCTAGCCTCGACCGTCTCATAAGGTAAACCGTAAACCGTAAACCGGAACAATACATTCATTTAATTCTGAGAGGAACGAATTTCCCTTAAAAAGAATGAATTTAGGGGCGGATTTAAGTGCGATTTTATTGTAAATGAGATTCTGTTTAACCGAATTCAGTAGACAAAATTTAACGAAATTGTTCGCCATCCCATGGATTTCGGCGAATTTCTAACTTAATGGTGGAAATTAGGTGGCATTTCAGTTTGAGGGCTAGATTTGTGGCTTTCAAGCATCACTATATCTTCTGTTTTTGAACTAAAGTTACAGTCAGTGATGCATTATTCTTACGGAAGCTGTTGACCTCTAAAGCAGAAAGTCGTTCTGCCATAGGGTCAAACTATCCTTAATGGTGCCAATATCGTCTAGAAGATGTTGGCACTTCTCTTCAAGTGTTAAGTTCTCCACTTGTAGATCTTTCAGTTTTTTCTGCCCAGAAAGGCAATCCTCCATCAGAGGTTGACGCTCTGCCTTTAAGTTTTTTTCTCTGCTTTTATGCTACCATATGCTTCTTGCAGCGTTCTCACATAATCTTCAAGCCCACCTAGTTTATCCAGCAATTCAGCATCAATATTTGTTTTCTCTTCCAGCAACTGAGAGAAGAAAGATTTTCCTTGAGCTCACCTTTCTGTATATAAATATGTCCCATCCCAGCCTCAAGCTTTTCATTTTTTGTATGTAACATATCTGCTTGATCTTTTAGGCTTTATATAATGGAATTGCTAGAGGCAACTTGTTCTTCTAAACTTGTGGTTTTCTCCTGTAGTTGTAGAAGTTCTTGTTTGATAATGTAAATCTTTCCCTGTCAAGCTCTTCACTTTCTTTGCAGGTTTTTGAAGGTCATCTTTCAAGTTTTCATTTTCTTGTTGCAGGGTTTGGAGAGAGTTCTGAAACATAAGATTTTCTTCCAATTTAAATTGAGCCATTTGGTGTATATTGATTCTAAGCTCTCTGCATTCTTCTTCCAATTTTTGGACATGGTCAACTGTATCTGTAATGTCTAGCAATACATTTCTTCCTGTAAGTAACCATCAAGCTTCTTCAGTATATCTTCTTTACTTGATATCTCAAATTTGAGAGAATTATTTTCAGCACAAAGGAGACGAGCTCATTCTGCAGCTTTTCCAATTCTACTTTGAGTTTTCAACCTTTTTAAACTTCTTTAAAAAGTTTGGTTTTGAGATGGGCATGCTATTCCTTTGTGTGACGGATAAGCTACTCAAGTCGAAGAACATGCTCATCAAAAGTCTTCTGCTTCAATGGTTCAGCAGCCAGCTTCCAGTACTGTAAGTTGCTCTGCATTGTCACTGTACAGTGTAAAAGTGACATTTTGACTTCAGAGCATATAATTGCTTCTTACCAGAAACCATATTGTTTTCAAGTGCATCCTTTTCAGTGATTAGAACATGTGACTCATGTTCCCACTTTTTCAGAACTTCTCTTACAATTTTTATTTACCTTTGCAGCTGTCTATTCTCTTCTTCAAGTTTGCTCAACCCCATTTCAAGCATGCTGTTTTTCTGCCTGGACTCCAGCAACTGATCTGATAATGTTTTGTTCTTGTCCTGCAAGCCAAAGATTGATTCTTTCAGGTTTTCAATCTGAATTTTCTGCTCGAGTATTCTGAACTTCTTGAACTTACTCTATGCCAAGGGCTCGGTCAAGATATCTGTAACCTACTTATCTGTAGGAATGTACTGAAGAATCACTGCTCCCTTCTGGATCCTATATCTGATGAAGTGGTACCTGATCTCAATATGCTTGGACCGATCACGGAACACTGTATTCTCAGAGAATTTGATACATAGTAAATCACAGTAGGGTTCAAAGTCTGACCTGTCAACTTTGCTAATAACTTGTGAAGCTAGATGGCTTCACAACTAGCAAAGCTGGCTGCTGTGTACTTTGCCTCTGCTGAGCTAAGTGCCACTGAAGCTTGTTTCTTGCTGAACCAGGAAACCATACCTGAACCCAAAGTTAAGCAACATCCTGAAGTGCTCCTCTTGTCACTAGCACTACCTGCCCAATCAGAATCTGTAAACCCATGCACATTAATTCTTTCCATCACCAACATACCTCAGACCAAAATGCATTGTGCCCTTCAAGTATCAGAGCACATGTTTTGCAGCAACCCAATGAAATTGCATGGGCTCCACCATATACTGGCTCAAGGTGTTCACTGCAAAATAAATATCAGGTTTGGTATTTAGAGATACATGAGGGAACCTATCCACTGCCTGTACATAGATTGATCAATCAAATCTGAATTTGAATCAGCAAATGAATTCAGATTTGCTACCATATAGGAGTAGCCATGGGCTTACAGTCCATCTTCTGAAATCTTATTAGAATCTCAACTGCATACTTCCTTTTTGAGGAAGATCTCACCTAGACTTTGCCACACCTCTAGATTCAAGAAATAGTGCATCAAACCAATGTCCTTGATATCAAATTCTTTGGCCAACTTTACCTTGCATCATGCTATGATTTCCTCTGAACTTCCTACAAGCATAAGATCATCTACATACATGACTAAAACAAGTAGATTAGAATCATTAGACAAATAGTAAGGATTGGAATCTTCATTTTTTTAAAAGAAACCCAAACCTAAAAAATACTTAGCGATCCTAGAGTGCCATGCACATGGTGCCTTATTCAACCTGTAAAGGGCCTTCTTCAACTTTCAAACATGGGTCTTACACCCATGCACCTCAAAGCCTCTTGGCTGATTTATGTAGACCCCCTCCTCAATTGAAGCATTAAGAAACACTGTCTTTACATCCATTTGACATAAATTCCAACCAAAGAATGATGCTAAAGAACATAATGAATCTGATGGAGGCGTACATGGCAATGGGAGCAAAAGTCTCCTCATAGTCAATTCCCTTTTTTTGGGAGAAACCTCTAGCCACAAATCGAGCTTTGAACTTCTCTAAGTTGCCATCTGTTGCATGCTTAACCTTGTACAAGCACTTGGAGTCAATCACTGACTTCCCTTCTTGTTTAGGCACAATCTCCCACACATCATTCTTCACGATGTAGTTGTACTTCTCCATCATGGTATCTTGCCAAACTTGCTTAACTACTGCCTCCTCAAAACTAGAAGGCTCTCCATCAATGATGGAAGACATCAGTGCCACATAATTCGGAAAGTTATTAGAGGACGAGTTACTTGGAATGAAGTCTTAGGAGATCCAACTCGCTCCTGTGCATCCTGTAATGTCTAGGTAAGCCACCTAGGATTTTTGGCTAAATTGGAGGGTAAAGAAGCATCCCTTGCACCTCCAGAAACTTATTGATTCGAATCTGATTTCTCTGGAATCTATGGATCATTGTTTGGGGCAGCAAGCTCCTCTACCTTCAAAGGCTTTTCTAGAGGTTCCTAAGATTTTGGAGGACCATGCATCCTTGTCAAACTTGACATCTTTGCTAACAACTATCTTTCACTAAGATGAAATGTAGACTATGTAACCTTTAGAGGTTTCACTGTAACCCACAAAAATACCCTTCAAGCTAGAAGATTCCAGCTTAGTCCTTTTCTTATCAGGACTATGAATTTAAATAAGACAACCAAAAAACGAAAGTGTGCTACTTGAGGCTTCGTACTTGTGAAAGCCTCCTTCGGTGACTCATCCTTCAAATCTATGTGAGGACACCTTTTTAGAATGTAGACAACTGTAAGACGTGCTTTTGTCCAAAGACACATGGGCAAATCTAGATCATGAATCATAGATTTAGTTGTCTCTATGAGGGACATGTTCTTCCTCTTTGCAACTCTATTTTGTTGAGGGTTGTACGGCACTGTTAGTTCCTTCATGATTCTTTCTTGTGTGCAAAAGGTAGGAAACTCCTTGGAGGTATACTCCCTTCCATTGTCAGATCTCAATGCTTTAATCTTCTTTATCTTATTTTCCACAAGAGATTTAAACTCTTGAAACTTCTCGAAGACCTCATCATTGGTCTTCATGAAGTAAATCCAAGACTTCCTAGAGGAATCATCAATAATGAAACATAATAAATGTGACACGATAAAGAAGCTGAATCCTTGCACCTAGTCTCTTGTGYCAAAGCTTGCCCAAGTTATCATTGTCATGCACTAGGTCTTTCACAAAATATCCCCGCAACTTGTATAGAACACCCTCTTGAATACCTCTGGCGAAAACTCGACCAAGATTTGGGCATCTCTTCAGGATGAGGACTTGTTGATCCTCAAAGTTAGCAATACATCCTAGGTCTGTCGTTACTGAAGCTAAAAGGAGATTCTTAGTTAAACTAGGTACACATAAAACACCATCGAGCTTAAGGATATCACTTGATGACATTGGAATGAGATAGATCCCACTCTTGCTACTAGATACGTGGCATCATCATTAAGCTTCACTTGTATGCGTACCTCTTGCTCTTGAAGTTTGTTGAAGGCCTTCTTGTTAGAGGTCATATGTTCAAAAGCTCCACTATCCACATACCATTTGACACCCAAAAAGGTTGCTCTGAGTTGCTCTGAGTTGATTTGTTAAGAGAATCTTTGGACTGTTGTTCCCACTTTGATATAGAGTGACTACAACATAAAACATCTCCTTACCTTTCTTCTTGTTGGAGATGTGAGGGATCAGGTGATCCTTCACTGAGTCAAGGATGACTTGCTTCACTTTGGTCATCTTCTTGTTATGCTCTGCCAACAAGCAACATTTGTGGGAGGTGTGATGACCTTCTATACAAGATCCTAAAGTTCGTGGTTCTCCAAGAGCATTTGCAATGGACACTTCCATGGAACAAAGCTAGCAGGGCCTTCCAATCTATCTTCGAATCTAAGATTGAAGCTGGTCATGTTCTTGCCTCTAGGACACACTAATAATCAAAACAAATCAGCATAAAACAACCTGTCATAGGTCGACAATACTTTTTTCAAGCATAGATC
>JASDQU010501521.1:52662-74528 GCA_032191745.1 Picea mariana | reverse complement strand
ACACTTGCAGAATGCAACTCAGAAAAGCCAGAAGGTATTTGTGCATGTGCCATCCGAAATTTGTGCTCATGAAGTTGAGGAAATAGGTATGCTATCTAGTTCTTTCTTCTATGTTATAGATTTTTGCCACTTTTTTCTTATGGATTTAGTACTGATGACCCATTCCATTGATATGCCACTTCTTGCTGGAGGGGTCAATTAGCAACTGGAAAATAACTATTTTTTTTAACCGGGAATATGGCAATTGTGGCTGATTATCTTAGTCACCGCATTCGCCGAACTTCATCCATAAAGTTCGAAATTTGATGCATATGAAGAGAGGTCGCATAAATTCGGTGAAGTTCAGCCATTAAATTTGCCTAGGTCTTTAAATAATATTTTGTTTGTTTGTTTTAGATGGCTTTGCAATGTGCCCTCGGGCCTCCATCGAATGTGCTTTATGTCGTGCTGGAATGTGCCGCGGATATATTAACTCAATTGCCAATTTCTAATATACCATTGATACAAACTAAACCGCCAATTGTCAGTTTTGAGCACATTATGCAAAGATACAGGAAACAGAATTCGGAAGCAGTCATTAACTCGAATACAACGTAGCACGGGGAAGTTAACGACACAGTGGAACAATTTCTGAACCTGAACCCTAGTCGGAAGTTAACGACACAGTGGAACAATTTCTGAACCTGAACCCTAGTCGGACTGTGTTATTTCTACTTTCTACGTTGACGAAGCCGCTGGAATAGTGGACGGTGGGACACCCGTGGTAGCTACTGCTCAACTATTTTTAAAATATCTAACTTAATTAAATCCTGGGCTATGCTAATTAATTAATTTGCATTTATTTAAATTTAATATTTATTATGTATATTTTATATATTAATATAAACTTATATATTAGTATATTACTTTTAGATATATTTTTTTAAATGAGTATAAATTTGATACATATAAAATTTCACATAAAATGTGAATTGATTGATTTAACAGTAAATTTTTATAATAAATTATAAATGTGTGTAAGTTAAAAATTATATATATATATATATAGTGTCGAACTTAATGGCGTATTTTATCCACTATTTTTTGCATGGCGATTTTTTTTTGAATTTCAAGGTTGTCGAACTCGAACACAAACATGAATGTGGTGACTAAGGCTGATATAGAGTTCGTTCTTCATTAACCTTGTATATAAAATAAGGTGTGCTCAGTGTGTGAGCTGATTTGTTTTCAGCTTTTGTTTTTCTGTCTCTTCTTTCTTCAAGCAATGCTGTTCATAAAGTGATTAGATGGTGTCTTCAGAACTACTTCAATGTTCAAATAAGACAGTCAGAATGGTATCATTATAACTCAATCTTCCAACCCTTTCTTTATCTAACCTCTTCCTCAAAATAGATGCCTGTAATTTAAGGTTCCCTTTCATGAGTGATCAAGGGATGCCTAGCGTCCAAGAGTTTCACACATATTATTGCTCCCTAAAATCCTTTAGCTTCTAAGAGTTTGAGACACCATATCGTTCACTCACATTCATAATTTAAGTGTTAAAACTTCTGAAATGTTAGACCACACATTGCTTCTCAAGCATGGAGACATGGAGCATGCTGTGGAGTTCCATTTTTCTTTGACATTTTACCATTTACAGCATATCATCAGAAAGCTAATTTTTATGCCTTCATACTTATTATCAACATTTGCATTCCATTTTGACATTATTGTATCAATATTTTGTTGTAGTTATTGCTTAGTTGCTACATTTGGCTATTTCTTGAAAAAAATTCAATAGTAGCTGAAAGTCTTAAATTTTCCAGATTCAGCGATTTAATTGCCAGGAATCTGATTCATATGCATAAGTGTAGTATAAGAGGACTTTAAATTTAATCTGATATTTAAAATATAATTCTCATATAATATGAACCAGTTGACTTAGGTTATGTCTACAGACAGATTTATTCCCCTATTAGATGGTCCACATACAAAATACCGATTTTATGCTGAAGTTCTAAACAATAATTCTCTATGCTATATCAACTTTTATAGGGTTTTGCTACTCTTTGCATTGCAGGTGTGGAACACTTACTAAGGGATGTCAAGGACACAACTATCAGTACTCTTGCAACAGAGGTTTTTTTATTCTCTCAACTAGACTTTCTGTTTGTTAATTATTCCAGTGACTGCTACTGCTTGTTACTTTTGTTTCATGATAGTGAAAGATGAATTTATGTTTTTATACACAATAGGTGAGTGGAAAATTGACAGCTTTGAAGGGTCTCGAGGCTCGTCTGAGGGAGATTCATCAATACCTGGATCTAGTTGTTGATGGAAGGCTTCCACTTAACCATGAAATTCTGTACCATCTTCAGGTATGCATGTTTTGTATAATTTCCAATGCTTTTAAAATTTGACCTTTTTTTCTTATTCTTGAAAGTATTTTTACAAGGCTGATAGATTTTGTATGCATACTTTGCACTATAGTTGGTTTTTTATAGTTTTTGAGGTGACTTGATAGTCTATGGAAAGGTTATTTGGAAAAAGTATATCCAAGTTCAAATGTTGCCATCTAATGGATCATATGAAAATTAAAGCATAAAAATGTGTATTCAAGTCTTATATGGTAAGACTGCAATAAGAAGCAATAGCTGCGGCTGTGTGGCCTAGGGGCTGTTGATTTTCAGAACCCGGCACCTGGCTAATAATCCCAAATGAAATCACATCATTAATTAAAAGCACAAGCTAGGTTATCAACTAACATTTAGGGGAAGCATAAAACACAGAAACCAATCACATATTGCACAAAGATGTTTGGGTAAAACACCCTTGGAAAAACCCTGGCCGGAAAACTAGTTTTGAGTTTGATTTTATTGGATAAAATCCTAGGCTCCCATCCTGGGATAATGGACCATCAGACACTTAGTCACTTTAGTCATTACATAAAAGTCACTTTAGTCATTACATAAAAGCCACTTTAAAGAGTGTCGCTCGGACACCTCTGCATGCTAGGCACTGCCAATGCAGAAGTACCTGTTCGAGCTACTCCAAAAGTTAGCACTCCCTCTTAGCGAGGAAGGTACTTTTGGAAGAACTTCCTCCTGGGTCAATCTCTGACCCCATCAAATCTGCTGCTGTTGTAGTTGTTCCCTTTACCTCCGGAACAACTAGAAGATCCTCAGGTTACCTCCGTTGCACTTTGATATGATCTACGATCCATGATCTCCTTGGACCCCTCTATAGGCTGTCCCAACACCCTGTACATCATACCCTCCCTGATGCCAAGCCTCAAGCCTCACTGCTGCATCTTGGGTATCTGCTCCCTCTGAACGTATGGGTACATGTCCATCCTCGAACATAACTGCATACCTCATGTCCTCCAAGGTTGATACTGAGAGCAACTTCATCCGTTGAACATATATTACTCCTGCCACCTCCAGAGAACCACTTGACTCTAGCTGAAATTTGACCCATCTAACCCCCTTCACTGCATGCATGGTGTCGACCCCACTGTCCACATGCAACTTTGAGTTTGTCTCCGAAACACGAAGGAACATCTACCTCATTCCCATTATATGGCGATGCTCCAATGCTGCCATCTCGACAACCTTCTCAAATTTGGCATCACGGACCTGCTACCCAGTCCTGTTGCTTGCTGTCCATTGCCTGGACTCCTGCCCAACGTTGCCCGCAGCCTCCTGCTGCTCGGGTTCTTTTCTAGGTTGCCCAAAGCTTTTCTCCTCGTTGCTCGACTATTTCAGCATGCTACCCGGCAGTTATGCTTGCTACCTGGGGCTCCTGCCTACTTCTCGAGCTCGTTGCTCGTTGCCCAGACAATTCTGGGCAGTCTGTTGCTACCCAGATGGTATGCAAGGTGACTTACGACCCTCTGTGACCGTTCTAGTTGACATGCCGGCAGTCGATCTACTGTTGGCGGCTTCAGCACCCCCCATGCCCAAATCTGCTGGCTGCGTCACTCACCTCACGACAATTCTATGGTTGTTGGTTGCTGCCAACTTGTGTGTTGTTTCACATTCCAACAACTATCACATTACCTACTCCTCCACACTGTCTCCCTGACTTTGTCGGCACCAATCCTCCAATCGTCAACTCTCCAAGCGAATGTTGTCGGTGGCTTGTTACTCGGTCGCCTGATTCCACTAGTTGGTGGCTCTTTAAAATGACGATTGCCACACCTTGTCGACCCTTTCGTCACGACCCAATTGCCCATGGCCACTTCCTCAGCTGGCAATTGTTGTAACCTCCATGAGCCTGCCTGTCGATAAACATATCCATGCATGTAGATCTTCACCAACAACTAGCGGTCACATCCTGTGTCTCCCATCCTGCAGCATCTCCCTGAGTGGTCCTTATGCTGCCAACAAATTTACCTCTGTTGCCAGATCCTTTTCATGATTCGGCAACCCGATTGTCGGTTGGCTACCTTTGCCTCTGCCACAATAGTATCCCAGCTCACGGGTCACCCAGTGTGTCTGGCGGCTTCCTCTTAGCAACCCACGAACCTCCGCCATCCTCTGTGTTATGTGTTGGCTGTCGGTCCTTCCTTCTCTATGCAGCTCAACCACAGATCCTGTCTTCTTCAACTGCCCTTGATACAACGACTCCTCTTCACCTCGACTCGCAGTTCATTCACTTGCATGAATATCATGATGCGGAGAAATCGAATTGAGATTCAAGCGGAGGAAGAGAAGTGCAAGGCCTTGACTCTACTTGATTGAGAGGATCGACACATGCTGGTTCTTTGATTACCTGTTGCAGCGTCTCTGCCCTCTTCTTTTTCTAATGGTGCACTGTGCTACCCACTTTCCTACTTTCCTGAATCTTCTGTTTATTTTTGGCTAAAAGGTTTTTCTATATTATTAGGGTTCCAAACTGGGAAGTTTAAAACCACTACTAAAATGATCTATTATCGATAAATTATGTTCCCTTTATTTTCTGTCTAATTCGTTCAGTAGGGAAATTGAATACGATCTGAAAATTTTGTTCTTTGTTGAGGAGGTACATCGGCCACGGTCTTGATTGTGTTAGCGTGATAGCGCTCTCTCTCTATCTCTCAGGCAGTGTCCATTTGTTGTGAAGAGCTCTGTTAATGTGCTGTGTAGTGTTGTCTCTGTATGCCCGTGTGCTGTCTGTCATACGTATGTGTGTGGATGTTCATGTTGTGTATGTTTTTAGGTCTGTGAGAAAGAGGAGAGGAGACATGTCAGCGTGTCAGAGAAGAGTATGAAATGACATTTGATGGGCCAACATGATCCGTGGATGATGCCTTCACGGTGAGGGTCTAGGACTGAAAAGAAACGGGTATTCATGTGTTTTGAATCCTCATGATTTTTTTGGTATTGTTGTTTTTTAAAAAATGTTTTTCTCTGATGAGTTAAATAAGCAGGAGGTGAAAAAACGACCACACAACCAATTGATGACTCTTGATGGGTTAAATAAGCAAGAGTTGACAAAGCAACCACACAACAGAGTCAATTGAGGACTCTTGTTAAGCCCACTAGCCCACCAATGAGTTTCCAGTTCTTCGACAACAAAGATTTCCATAAATCCAACCCTTTAACAACGATTTACTTGGCCCAACAAGGTTAGTAGATTCTGCTCTTCCTGAAGTGTAGGTATTGGGTGATCTGCTTGAGCTACAGGTCCATTTCATTATTATATATATACCTTGTGTTGTAGTATGGAATAATTTTTTTAAAAGATTGAATGGCGTGAAAATATGTTCAAAACCGTAAAATACACCGTGTACCAAAAAGTCTGGTTCTTCAAATACATAGATATATCATATTCTAGAAGTGAAGTCTGGTTCTGTAGTTCGAAAATGTAAATACAGATTAAACACATTCAATAGAAGGAATGGTTCTATGTGGAAAGTTAAGCTAGTCCAAAATTTCAATAGTTATTAAAGGGAGAGATCCAAACGCTTATTTCTTTTCATTTATTTTTATTTTCAATGGAAGGGTAATTATTAGATACGTTCCTTAGATATTTCTGACATAACAAATATTTCTTAGGTACGTTCATATGTTTCTTTGTATTTTATTCAGTGAGACATGCAACCTTCTCCCCTGGTGTAATTGTTTGTTTAGGTTTTAAGATTGCTATCATTTTTCAATGATAGCAATCTTAAAACTTAATCGAACATTCAAACCAGGGGAGAAGGTTGCATGCCTCACTGAATAAAATACAAAGAAACATATCTTGAACAAATGATTCATTGTTTCAATAACGAAGGAACGTATCTAAGAAATATTTGATATGTCAGAAATATCTAAGGAACATATCTAATAACTACTCTTCATAGTGCAGCCATTGTAAATAAAAATAAATGAAAATAAATAAGCGTTTGGATCTCTCCTTTTACTGGCTATTGAAATCCTGGACTTTAGCTTAGCTTTCCACATAGAACCATTCCTTCTATTGAGTGTGTTTAATTTGTATATACATTTTCGAACTACAGAACCAGACTTCGCTTCTGGAATATGATATCTATGTATTTGCAGAACCAGACCTTTTGGTACACGGTGTATTTTACTGTTTTGAACATAATTTCACGCCAAACTTTAAAAAAAAATTATTTCATACTACAACACAGTGATATATATAATAATGAAATGGACCTGTAGCTCAAGTAGATCACCCAATACCTACACTTCAGGAGGAGCAGAATCTGTTGTAGTAAATCGTTGCTGAAGGATTGGATTTATGGAAATCTTTGCTGTGGAAGAACTGGAAACTCGTTGGTGGGCTGGTGGGCATAACAAGAATCCTTAGTTGGCTTTGCTGTGTGATTGCTTTGTTAGCTTCTGCTTATTTAACCCATCAAGAGTCCTCAGTTGGCTGCGTGGTTGATTTTCACCTCCTGCTTATTTAACCCATCAGAGAAAAACATTTTTTAAAAAACAACAATATCAAAAAAATGATGAGGATTCAAAACACATGAATACCTGTCTCTTTTCAGTCCTGGACCCTCATCGTGAAGGCATCATCCATGGATCATGTTGGCCCATCAAATGCCATTTCATACTCTGCTTTGCCATGTTGACATGTCTTCTTTCCTCTTTCTCATAGATCCACAAACATACACAACATGAACATACACACACATACATATGACAAACAACACACAGACACGGACATGCAGAGACAACACTACACAACACATTGACAGACAACACACAGTTAGACGGAGACAACACTACACAACACATTGATAGAGCTCTTCACAATAGATGGACACTGCCTGAGAGATATAGAGAGAGTGCCATCACGCTAGCACAATCAAGATTGTGGTTGATGTACCTCTTGAACAGAGACAACAAAATTTTCAGATCGCCGTCAATTCCCCTGCTGAACGAATTAGACAAAAAATAAATGGAGCATAATTTATGGGTAATAGATCATTTTAGTAGTGGTTTTGAACTTCCCAGTTTGGAACCCTAATAATATAGAAAAGCCTTTCAGGGAAATTGGCAGAAGCACTGCTGAACAATTGTTTTTGTGGATATCCATGAACTGGAGACCTTAACCTAGCATGAGCAACCTTGGCTCGAATACCAAATGATGGGAATTTAAGATGTGTAGCATACAAATAATTTAGACACAAGCAAGGGACATTGAGAATTTACACTCGAGAAACTCCAAAAGGGGGTAAAGTCTACTAAATCATTCATTATCCATGTGCCTTTTTCAATTATCAATAGTTCCTTTTATATAGAATAGGTGACCATAACAAATATGTCATGATTAAATATTGGTTGAGCATTTCATTCAACTATTTTCATAATTATCTCCATAAATCTCTCGATTGATCCCCTGACATCTTCATTTGTAACTTCTCTCATTGTGTGGTCTACTTCATCAATGTGTTTTCAACAATAATCACAAGTAGGAGTTATTCCTTCTAATGCGAGGATGTTGAGAGATGAAACATGGATCTTGAAAGATGTCCATCGATTTCCAATTATGATTCCCTTATTCATTGCATTGATCTGAGGATATTCAACATCAAAACTTGTTTATGCTATAGAGAGTCCTAGAMTTGGAAGAAGCTATATTTGTTGACTTTGATGCTACTATTTGATTTTTGTAAAGCTATTTATTCAATGGCCATGTTTGGTAATTTTTCCCTTCATATTTAGGTAAAGATCACTTAACATTTGTTTAATGTCATACTCTTTACACTCTTGTTCATGTTCATTTTGTGTGAAAAACATAAGTTGTTGGGCTACGCAAGAAAAAACACGCATTGCCTCATTTGAAATCTTGAGCATAAATCTACCTTCTAAGTCCCATATGTGGTATTCTCTTAGCAACCTATGATTGACATGAACAACAATGTGTTGTTTTTCTAGTATTGGTGTGGGATTTAATGGTACATGAACATTCATTTTTCTTATTTAGGGATTGTAGGAATAAGTGATGTTTGCAACGAGCCCGGTGGGTTAGCTTGAGTGTTTGAAAGCTGTGAATTACAAACAAGAGGTCATGGGGTCAAGTTCTTGGACATAAATAGTGAATAAGATATTGTTGGGCCTCACACGATGTCGCCATCGGGTTAGGTTGACAAAAATGCAGTTGGTCGATTTACCTTCTTTACCATCCTCGAAATGAGGGGAAGTACCTGGAGGGTTTCCTGAGATGTGTATTCCATAAAAAACGTGTCTGCAATAACCATATTGCCACTTTGCTTGAATCACTGTAGTAGTATTACAATGTCATCACAATGCATTAAAAATTTGAGAACAAAGTAGGTCGTTGTCTTGGAAATAATGAGCCAAAGAAGTATTTGTGGTATAACCTCTCGTAAGATAGTTAGACTTTTGATTCTAAAAGAAGAGGAGCTTATTGTTAGTTTCTTAATGAAGTCACTCTTTTTAGAATATAATTTCACAAGGATTTCTCATTCCCTTCTCAAATCATTTGGATTCGATTCATCATCTGTGAGTTCCTTGAATTTTGAAATTTGCACATTGGTTTTGGTGAATGAGTAACCTCATTCTCAATTTTAAAGAGAATGCTCTAATTTCTCAATTTAGAGACATTATACCTTCTGTACCATCCTCGAAATGAGGGGAAGTACCTGAAGGGTTTCCCGAGATGTGTATGCAATGACCATATTGCCACTTTGCTTGAATCACTATAGTAGGATTACAATGTCATCGCAATGCATTAAAAATTTGAGAACAAAGTAGGTTGTTGTCTTGGCAATAATGAGCCAAAGAAGTATTTGCGGTATAACCTCCAGTCAGATAGTTAAACTTTTGATTCTAAAAGCAAAGGAGCTTATTGTTAGTTTCTTAATGAAGTCACTCTTTTTAAAATATAATTTCACAAGGATTTCACATTCCCTTTTCAAATCATTTAGATTCGACTCATAATCTGTGAGTTCCTTGAATTTTGAAATTTGCACATTGGTTTTGGTGAATGAGTAACCTCATTCTCAATTTTAAAGAGAATGTTGTAATTTCTCTATTTAGAGACATTATATTACCTTTGTCAGTATAGTTAGGGGTATGGATTTCAAAACAAGGTTTGTATTTGTCTTCTTGAAAATGGGTTGCCCCTCCTACACATCCAAGTTGGAGGAATTCTACTATTGAAAGCTTTTTTGTTCTTTGAATAGGGGATCAGCCTGCCCAACCTAACCAAATAAGCATTAGCAAATCATTTTATTTGTTGTACCACATGTTTATAAGTGCTTCCCCTTGACACTGCTCTTTTTTAGTCCTCTCGACGTCTCAATTATAATATCCTTGCATATGAAAGTCACTAAAAAATTTGATTCATTTCCATTGATTAAAGCCAATTTCTGTGCCACATAGCTTCCTCCAATAGTTATTGGAACATTCCATCCATATACATGACCTTCCTTGAACAATTGTATCTTCCTATGATCAACGATCCCTTTCAAGTTCATAGAAGGTTGAGTAACAAAATCATGTGACTTTGTGTGCGACCTTTTGGTCGGTTCATTTGCAAGCTTCTCTTCTTCATCTTTCTTTTCTTCATTAGAGAAGCAATCATTAACCTTGGCTAGAGGTTCTAGAGAATCTTTTAAATAGTTCACAATGGACTGTTTTTGTCATTGTTTTCCCTATTGAGTCAGATAGGGAAGTTTATTTGATATGCAGAGTCCTTTTTCATGACCAAGGGGTTTCTTCTTTAGTTTTAGGCACCTCTGTGGTGGGTGAGGGCTTTGGTTTTGCTTCCTTCTTTGTGTTTTCCTCATGAGCATCCCCTAGGACATTTATTTCTCTTTATTTCTCTAGTAATATTGGCATAAAACATATTTATTTTCAATGCTCCTGTGTAATCCTACTTTGCTGCACAAACAAAGCATATAGTCTAGAAGGTTAGTCTAGCATTTGGTTGTGGCATTCCATAGTAATGACCATTTTTGGAATTCATAGCTCACAACTTACAAAATGTAGAGTGGTAGTTGAAAAGGTGAGTGGGGGAATGGTTCGGATGCTTTTGCCAAATTGTTGGCTTCACTCTTTTTTTTCAAGGTTACGTTGCGCAGGGAAAACACTAGAGTACTTCCCTTCATTTCAAGGATGGTACCCAGGGTAAACCCTAGAATCTTCAGGGCACAAGGCCTGTCAACAACAAGGCTCAATGCCATTACAACAATATACTTGGTAAGAGCTCAGCATGTCACTTGCATGAATTGAACCTAGGTGGGGAGGATAACAGTCATTCCTCTCAACCATCTGAGCTAAACCCAATTGCCAAATTGTTGGCTTTGGTACCAATGTAAGAAGCATAATTGTGCTTTTATGAATAACTCATAGTATATCTGCAAATGCATATAGAGAATGATTGAACAATAGATAGCTAATTTACAATGATCCTTGTGATAATACATAAATTTACAATGGTGGTCATGAGTTGAAAGGGTGTGAACTGTGATACTTCATTATTATTATTATTACTACTACTACTTTACCCTTTATTGTTTAAAGTATATTCGTCACAACACCATCTATTATAATTGTCATCTTACGATATGATTATTGCAAATAAATAAATTTAGTGTTGTAGTGGCTTGAAAGTTGACATGTAGGCATATGGGGTGAAAAGTTGGGAAGTTGAAGCATGTCAAGTTAAGAAGTTGAAAGTTCATTTCGACTTTTAAAATCATGTGCATCCATATGGGGAAGGATGGGCTTTTCAAAAATTAGAAAAGTTCCAGTTATTCTCATATCTCCTTTCTACATTCTCGGAAATTAATAGAATACAATTGCAGGACCTCCAAAGCTAATATAGATTGTATTGCCTCAATAGAATATTATTGTGATAGTGAACATTAATGATATTAAAACCTAGTCCAAAATTTTATTACTCTTATACAATAATGAAATGAAAATTGGGTGTGGCATATAATTATCATAAAAAGATGGATTGATGGGATTTTACCATTGACTCTCAACTTGAGTACAACTTTTGGATCTTTCAAGGAATGGTTTTGGAAACCAAGACAAGTGAAGAGAAATACAACCCATTCATCTCCAA
Organism: Picea mariana; assembly: GCA_032191745.1. Taxonomy (NCBI): domain Eukaryota; kingdom Viridiplantae; phylum Streptophyta; class Pinopsida; order Pinales; family Pinaceae; genus Picea; species Picea mariana. The sequence goes on along the minus strand of JASDQU010501521.1, from coordinate 63,008 downwards.
TGTTGATGTAAATTGGATTTAACAGATTGGAAGTGAGATCACCAGGGAATTGTGATTTTTTTGTTTGTTAACCTACAATCAAGTCACTCAAATATGCGGTTGAATTGATGCACCTCCATGTAGTATGGATTGTCCTCTCTTTATGTCACACAAAGATGCACTGATGGGATTTTACCATGGATTCTCAACTTGAGTATAAATTGCCTTGGGTCATTGGGACTCTTATGAGTAAAAACTTAAGAGATTGGATTGCGAGGATTGAAAATTTGTAAGGTGTCATGCAGACCCTTCCAAGCCATGATTGGTACATAGGTGTCGAGTTATAGAAGTGTGTTGAGCTTTGGTAGTCTAAGTCAAAGTCAATACCAAAACATAAGAGACTAGATCATGTTGATTGAAAATTCGTAAGCCATCTGTGCATACCCTCCCAAGCCATGATGAAAACATGGATGTTGAGTTATGTGAGAGCGAGCTTCCCTAGGTCAAAGCCAGAATTATTATAGTGAGTCCATAATGCATTTATTTGATGTTTATTTAGAGATGACAAGTAATAACACATTGTCTTCCTTGAATCCTTTTAGAGTCCTTGTTTGCTTCTTATGAAAGATACGTTTGCCCCACGAAGAAGTTGTTTTTAGCAACTGCCAAAATGTAAGCATCATAAATATACACATTATTTTAAATCTGCAACTTAAATGGACCAGAGTGATTTCCTACTTGTTTGAATTAAAGCATGCTCATGTTTCCTTTTAAGTAGAACATATGTTGAACATCTCCATGGTAATTGTTATTAATATATACTAGCATAGATCTGTCTTAACTTTGGATCTAATTGTAGAGTTTTGGGGTACCTTGGGAATTGGTCCCCTTGTGGTTGTCTCTTGTAACCATCTGGATGGATGTGAAAACAACTTTCTTAAATGGTGTTATTGAAGAAGAAGTGTATATAGAGGAACCACAAAGGTTTGAAGTTGAAGATAGAAAGACTCATGTCTGCAGCTTTAAGAAAGCTCTGTACGGGTTGAAGCAAGCTCCTAGAGATTCGTATGGTAGAATTGATAGTTTCTTGACTAGCTTGGGCTTTACCAAGAGTAAAGCTGATCGTAACCTATACTTCAAGGTTATGAATGATGAGGCAGTTATATCGCTACTATATGTGGATGATTTATTCTTAACAGGAGAAGAAAAGCTCATCACAGATTGCAAGAAGAAGCTTGCAGTAGAGTTTGAGATGAAAGACCTAGGCCCGATGCATTATTTCTTAGGTCTTGAAGTTTGGCAGAGCCTAGAGAGGATCTTCCTTAACGAAGGGAAGTGTGCTCTTGAAATATTGAAGAGATTTGACATGTTGGAATGTAAAGCCATGAACAAACCCATGGAAATGAATTTGGAGCTCCTGGTTGATACTTCGTCAGAGTTGGTTGATGCTATATAGACAGATTATTGGATCATTGATGTATCTGACGAATACCAGGGAAGATATATGCTTTGTTGTGAACACCTTGAGTCAGTATCTAGTGGAACCCATACATGTTCACCTTGTAGCTGCAAAGCATGTGAGGAGATACCTTAAGGGTATGTTGGATTATGGTCTTTGTTATACTGGAGATCATGACTTTAGATTGTATGGTTATACCAATTCAAATTGGGTTGGAAGTGCTTCAGACAGAAAGAGCACTTTAGGATGTTGTTTCAGTTTGGGGTCATCCATGACTTCATCACAAAGCAAGAAGCAATCCAGTATTGCTCTCAGCACGACAGAAGCGGAGTACATTGCAGCATGTTGTACTAGTTGTGAATCCATATGGCTTTGGAAGCTGTTGACAACATAGTTTTAAAAACCGGAATCGAAACTGGTCGAGGGTCCAATCGGAACCGGAATCGGAACCAAAACCGGCTTCAATGAACTGGGTTTTTAAAAAATATTTAAATTTTAATGAAAAAAATATATTTTTGAGATTTTAAATCATGTTTCCAAAGCATTAGAGACAATTAGAGACAACATATCCGAAGTATGCTCATGAATATATCAAAATGGCACCAAGTGCAATATATATCTAGATCAAAACATAAATACATAATCAAGGAGGCTCTAAATGGCCTCTACAACAACAAATAACATATTAACAAGAGTCAAGACTACAAGTCACTATCTCATTGATCAACATGATCAATGATCAATCAACACTATTGTTAAAAGTAGAAATGACATGACCATCCTCGCCCTCGGCATCATCATCTGTCTTTGACTCTGACTTGAACTTGTCCACTCATCATCATCAGGGACATCTATGACTGTAGGTTCTGAAGTTGCACTAGCTGTAGTAGTACGAGTACGACGAAGCACACAAGGTATACGGCTACGCCTGCCTGCAGTTCCACTAGGGCCTGCCATGTCCAACTCTAGAATCGGATTGCAGGGCCCTAATAGTGGATCTGCATCCATTTGAATATGCCTTGACTGTTTGGACGGAATTGACCAGTTTGGTACCAAACCGGTTGATTTGGTACCCAATCGACCAGTTCCGTCATAAACTGGTCGACCGGTTCTGGTTATTGGCCGGTTCAAACCGGTCGACCATCAAACCGGTCAAATCGGTCGATTTCGGTTTGATCGATTTTTAAAACTATGGTTGACAGGTCTGTTCGATTTGGAGATGGAAGCCACCGTGATTCTATGTGATAACCAGAGTTGTATAAAGATGACGAAGAACCCAATGTTCCATGATAAGTCGAAGCACATAGAGATCCGATACCACTACATTCGTGATATGGTGCAGAGGGGAGCTGTAAAGCTCAAATATGTTGGTACGTATGAGCAAGCTGCAGATGTGTTGACCAAGTCTCTGTCTCGTATGAAGTTTGAGTACTTCCGAGACGAGCTCTGTATAGTCCGAAACGACCTCCCTCGAAAGAGGGTGTGATGTTGATGATACTATGGTGTCCCGAACAACAACGGGTAGCTCTGTTAGGATTTTATATCTTAGGGGATTGATCATCCTTGGGTAGATACCAAAGGTCCGATAAGGACGGTCTGTCAGAGTACCTGTGCATGTATATGCCAGTTGTGGTCAGTAGTGGTAACTCCGTTAGGATTTATATCCTAGGGAATCTTATGATTCTTGGGTAGATCTCGAAGGTTCGGTAAGGACGGTCTGTCAGAGTACCACGTGGTAGCTTGTTAGGATTTTATATCCTAGGGAATCTTATGATTCTTGGGAAGATCTCGAAGGTCTGGTAAGGACGGTCTGTCAGAGTACCACAAATGTTGTTGTTGATGCACTTGCCTCAATCTGTTGCCACATGTTGTTGATGTTGTTATTCCAGCCTCGTACTGTTGATGTTGTTGTTCCATCTTGGTGCTGTTGATGATGTTGTTCCAGCTTCGTGTTGTTGATGATGTTGTTCCAGCTTCGTGCTATTGATGTTGATGTTCCAGATTCATGTTTTGATGATGATGATGATGTTACTCCAGCTCCATGCTGTAAACGATGATGATATTGATGTTGAGAAAAACTTTCGATGATTTATAGATGTGTCGGTTTGTGTTCTAGATGCTAATGATGATGCTACGCTCTCCTTCTCTTGATGATGTTGTATTGATTCATGTCAGTATAATACCCTTCTCGTTAAGGGGGAGTGTTGAAATATTGTAACTTCAAAGAATATTCTAATTATATTTGAGTTATCATTGTATAGATCAAATCCCCTTCCGCGGATTGATCAAGTTGGGTCTTGTATAAGATCAAATCCCCTTTTGTGGATTGGTCAAACTGTATTTGTTTGGTGGTATTTGTAAAGTCGACCCCTAGTAATTATAAAGTGGTTTTAGCCACTTCTAGGAGAAGTCGGCTCCACCAAGTGAAGAGACACAACCCTAGCACCACCTCACAGCTTGTATTTGTATGTGAGGATGGTGTTTGATTTGAACACACTCACTCACTCATCTAGTGCGCATATTTTGAAGGCAGTGGCAGCTACAGGAGGAAGGAGAAGAGAGGCACGTGCTTAGTCTTGGTTTGTCTCTGGTGTTTTGGTCTTAGTCTTGGCAATCTATTATTGAGGAAGTTTTTGCTGGGTTTTCTCCCCCATGAGAGTTTCCTAGGATAAAATGCGTACCTTGTGATTGTGTTTCTTTCAGTGATCCTCTTTATACTTGTTTTGGAAATGCATTGAATGCTCATGTAATTTGGAAATAACCTAATAACAACAGTAAAAACTTAACAAATAGAAGTTATTTTTGTAGCAAAACTCTACCATGATAACAAGACATAAGCTCTACCTAGGCTTGAAGCTAGAGTGCACCACCTTCAATAGACTAATACTCAAAAATACATCATCCAACCTTAGATCATCAAGGAAACATATGTAGTAATCCCCTGCGCCCCTCAAATTTAAACTTAGGAAAAAGTACATCAACAGTGGTACTAACATCATCAAACACATTTTCCCTATGTGATGTCTAATATCGTAATGTTATACCACCTAGGAGAATCTCACCAAGGCAACATGCATCAACCCACCACATCAACATCATAGGAAAGGACACATAAGAGAATGCTAACTCCATCCAATCATCAATTATGCCCCCCATCACACACATCCAACATAAGAGGACCATGTACAACCTCGCCTAGTGACATCAATAATGTAACATCACCATCATGCAAGATCACTAGGATGCTCCAAGAAGAACATAACACATGGAGTAGAAAACATCCATATGTCAAGAGAGTGATTTATGAAACAATAACATGAAAGTAGCATCCAAAACAATGAGAAAACCATCAACCATGATCATCCACCAAAGAGAAGTGATTCCTCTCCCACACAAAATACCAACTCATCCAAGAAGTAGCATCTCCAAGCAAATAGAGTGAGTGTGTACCCCCAATCCATCCAAAAAGCTCCAAGGGTATCAATTACAAATTCCATCAATGTGATGAAAATCACAATGCAAAACCTCATACAATATAAGGTGTAACACTTATCCATACTAGAAGTGGAAAAAATGATTGTTTTTAAATATAATACATTCCCAGCTCCACAGGGTCCTCTTGAAGCGTTGTTGAAGTATTCCAGGGCTTGCATTTGTCATTATCCCAAAGACTGTATAGTTATGATGAAACCAACACCTCGAGTCCACTGACATGCCCTTTACTCCTACCTGTGGCCACATTGATTGCAGTCACATGAACACTATCACTCTTTTCTGACGTGGCCACCTAGGAATAGCCTGAAGTGCCCTTTGCTTGCTAACTAGACTTTGCCTGCAGGACATGGCACATGTGGGGGCACAAATTTGTCTGGACTATTGACCGCAACCCCTTTATTCAAAGTTTTGGTAGTTATAAAGTGTTCAGGCCTCGAACCCCCATGGCTCTAGAGACCTTGACATCAGGTGACCCATAGGATACAAAAATGTCCTCTTCCGAGTCCATGTCTTCAGAGTAATCAACCAATTGAATCTCAGAATCCATAGAGACAGATCTGTAGAGAAACCCTAGTGCCCTACTTTCTGCATGTACTGAAGCAAGTCTACCACGTAAAAGAGATCCTTTTAAAAATGATCTACACTAAAGTTGAAACCCTAAAATTGGTGCCCTCTTCAATTGCCCACCAAAAATCCTCTTGCAATCTGGTGAAGCTCTTCATTTTGCTTTCATCACCAGTAATCTTTTCTAGGGCACATTGCTAAGCAACACTTTGCCCGCTCTTGCCATGCATTATTGACATCTACCTCTGATTAGCACCGTTTAGTCGATTTTCCTCTATATGGGCTCTCGATTGAGCTTCAAACTTGTTTGCTGCTAGTATATGATAACATCTTAGATCGAGACAAGTAGACTATTGCAACAATTCTCTTTTGAACAATTTTTTTGACAGTTTTATGGCACCACAGATCCCCAACTCAACGGACCTGTCTCTTAACAACATTGGTGGTTTGTGAGAAGCAGATTTAAATGGCAACCATGAATCCCTTCATCAAGATTTGCGTGAATGAATAGAGACACTTGTTGGATGTGCCATGTCTACTGTGTATTCGTCGAGAAAAATACACACGATAAATGGTTGTTTTTTTTTGGTGTGAGACGACTAGTAATGATTTCACAACATGAGCAATTTTTTGCTAGATCCCACTCGTTCACATTCATGGCTCAATTTTATGGCACCACATATCCCCAACTCAACGGACTTGTCTCTTAACAACATTGGTGGCTTGTGAGAAGCAGATTTAAATGGAAACCATGAATTCCTTCATCAAGATCTGAGTGAATGAATAAACTCACCTATTGGACGTGCCATGTTTTCTGTGTATTCGCTTAGAAAAATGCACACGATAAATGGTTAGGTTGTTTTTTAGTGTGACACAACAAGCAATGATTTCCCATTATGAGCAATTTTTTGCCAGATCTCACTTGTTCACTCTCGTGGATCAATTTGTATGAATCAATGCCCCCACTCAATTTGTTGCAGGATCACTTCAAACTGTTGAGATTATGTACCATGGGAGGTGTTCTCGATGTGTTTGTGAGCTCCTAAACACATGTGGGAAGTACTATGTACTTTGTGCCTTGTACTTTATGTCTAATTTCACTTTGACTTAGGAGATTTAAGTCAAAAGTGAAATTTGGTCATTTATGCCTAAAATGATGATTAATTCACTTTGTGGGTGAATTAGGAGACATAAAATGAACTTAGGGAACTTAACCCAAAGTGGGTTTGAGAGTGAGATTATTATGGGATGATCTTAACCTTTGATTAGACTTGAGATGGGATGATCTCAACCGTCTATTTATTAGGCTTCCTTATGGAGGTTTCTTCCGGGTCATGTTGACCAAAAATACCTGTGTTAAATTTCATGTGTGTTAGAGTGTAGAACTACTGTATTTTCAGCTGTAAAGATCTCTAGGTGTGTTACTTTTATTTAATATGCTAACCCATGGTGACTAAAACTACATGCTAGAGCACCTAAAATTATGAATGAAACCGTAACAAATCAACAAGAAGTTCTTGAACTGAGGGCTGTCCTAAAACAACAACAAAATCTTCATTGACAGTTGAAACTTAGAGCCAACTTGAGGTCAAAGACAAACCTAGTTGGCAGCTTGATAGGACCTGGAAAATATTCATGGTATCAGAGCTGAGGTGGCTGATTTTTGAGTAGTTTGGACAGCATATGAGTGGGCTGTTATAGACATCTTCTTTGTGGACAGCCATTGACAGTGTTTCGTGGCTGCTTGTTGGCAGAAATTTTGTAGAGGATTGTAGAGCAGTTGTGGACAATTTTTGTCTGTCTCTTTTCATACCTACGAGGTAGGAGTGAGGCTGATTTGACATGACCTCTTTCCACACCTATATTGCTAGGAGTGAGGTCGGAGTTCGCTTGCCTCTTTTCACACATGTGTTGACAAGAGTGAGACAACGTTCCTTTGCAGTTTGAGCATCAGTTGGAGTGCAGTTTGGCAGTCATGTCAGCATCTCAGATGCGTATGGAGGATAGGCTAACTAGGGCTAGCAACAAGTCGCCTTGGAAGGCAAGGATAGTCTTTGTCTTAGAGGACCTCGAACTATGGGATATAGTTGAGGCGCCTGTTCTTGCTATTCTTGCTACTGCCCTTGTCTTGTTGGCAGAGTTCAGGAAGAGGAACAACAAGGCAAAGAGGACCATATGTGATGCAATGCGAGAACATATCATTCTCCACTTGACTGGGAAAGATTATGCATATGAGATGTGGGCATCTCTATGTAAGCTTTACCAGAGCTCCAATGAGAACCGGAAGATGGTTCTTAATGACCGACTCAGGGGCATTCACATGCTCAAGAGCGAGTCGGTGACTTCATTCCTTGGTCGCTACACCCAGATCAGAGATGAGCTTGTAGTCGTCGGAGAGGTGGTGAACCCTAACTCTATGGTGAGGACAACCTTAAACAACTTTACCAAATCATGGGGTCCATTTGTTCGCGACATTGTTGCCAGGGAGGTTATGCCTACATGGGAGAGCATGTGGGATGACTTCGTTTAGGAGGAGACTAGACTTGTGGGAGAGGCCTCTGGACAACAACAACAACAACAACAGTAGTCAGGTCAGGGTGATGAGGATCTTGCTCTTTGGACAAAGGGCAAGAAGAAGGTCGACTGTGGAGGTCGGCAGGGTCCTAAGTTTGGGGCCCCACTATAGGGGTGGAGGAGAGAGTATCGAGATGTTTGTAGAGGGTGTGCGCTTGGAAATTTTACCAAGGCCTCGTTCCCCAGCAGTGACGCTAGGTCTGCTGGGATACTGGATTTAGTACACATGGATGTGTGTTGGCCCATGACTCACAAGTGCTTGAGTGGTTGTGAGTACTATCTCACATTCATTGATGACTACTTAAGGAAGACTTGGATCTATTTCTTGAAGACCAAGAGTGAGGTATTCAAACGGCTCCAAGAGTTCAGAGCTTTTGTGGAGAACCAATTTGGAAAGAGGATCAAAGTCTTGCGATCGGATAACGAGGGTGAGTATTCCTTAGACAATTTGTAGACTTTTGTGCCCAACATGGCATTAGAAGACAGATGACTGTACCATACAACCCCCAACAGAACAGGGTTGCCGAGAGGAAGACCCGGGCTATCATCGGTGCAACGAGATCCATGCTGCACGATCAAAGTTTGCCTTTGTACTTATGGGCATAGGCGAGTGCTACTGCAGTTTACTTGCAGAACAGGAGCCCCCACAGGATATTGGGGAAGATAACTCCTGAGGAGGCCTTCACTGGTAGGAGGCCCGATGTCGAGCACATCAGGATCTTTGGGTGCTTGACCTATTCTCATGTCTCCTTAGAGAGGAGGACAAAGCTAGACCCCACAGCCCACCAGGGGATTCTAGTTGGATACTCGAGGTGTCCAAAGCCTATCATATCTACATTCCATCTCTTAGGAGAGTGGTGGTGAGCAGAGATGTCATATTTGAGGAGGATAGGGCTTTTCATAGATCTCTTGAGTCGAGAGTCAGTGTTGAGGATGATGATGCAAAGGCATCGATTGATGCCTCAGAGGGAGCATAGCGTCAGGTTTTCGGTACACCAGTATCAGTGGTGACAGGGTCACCATGCACAGCTTCAGGGTCACAGTCAGAGGGTGTTCAGTCAGAGGGGGCATAGGCTTCAGGTTCTCAGAGTGTTGAGACGAGTCCTGCGGCAGTCACTCTTGGGCAGAGAGACCTTACTTCTCCGTTGACCACTTCAAGGAAGAGGAGACCTAGATGGTTTTAGGAGACCCTGAAGGAGGCTAGAGAGAACGTAGGGGAGCCCAAGAGCCAGATCAAAGAGAGTAGACCTGCAGTCGGATTCATAGCATATTTGGCATTAGTGACGAGTATCATAGATATTAAGCCACAAACATTTGCACAGGCAGTGGACCAACAGGTTTGTAGAGAGGCCATGGTAGAGGAGTATGGCTCCATTGTGCGCAATGATGTTTGGGAGGTTGTTTCGAGGCTAGTGGGGAAGTCAGTTGTGACCTCTAGGTGGTTGTACAAAACCAAGTATGCTGCAGATGGCAGCATAGAGAAACACAAGGCCCGTTTTGTGGCGTGAGGCTTCTCTCAAATAGAGGGAGTTGATTATGATGAGACATTTGCACCAATTGCGAGATACACCTCGATCAGGAGCATTATTGCCATAGCGTTAGAGATGGGTTGGAGCATTCATCAGATGGATGTGAAGACCGCATTTATGAATGACTTTATAGATGAGGAGGTGTACATTGAGCAGCCACAGGGGCTTGAGGTGAGTGAGAGGGAGACTCACGTGTGTCTTTTGAGAAAGGCACTTTATGGTCTGAAGCAAGCTCCCCGAGCTTTGTATTCACGTATTGACACATACTTGCTTCAGATGGGCTTCGAGAAGAGTGATGCTGATCCTAACCTCTACTACATCATTAGAGGCGAGGACACGCTCATTCTCATTCTATATGTGGATGACTTGTTCATCACAGTAGTCGAGGAACTCATAGCTGAGTGCAAGCTGGGACTTGCATCAGAGTTTGAGATGAGTGATATTGGGTTGATTCACTATTTTCTTGGTATGGAGGTTATGGCAGGAGGAGGGACACATATTTCTCGGGTAGGGGAAGTATGATGCAGATATTTTGAGCAGATTTCAGATGGAGGACTGCAGACCTATGTCGACACCCATGGTTACCAACTGGAAGAAGCTTAGTGCTTCAAATTCCCAGTTGGTAGATGCTACAATTTATAGACAATTGATCAATTCTCTCATGTATCTGGTTAACAACAGACCAGATATTTGTTTTGCCGTGAACACTCTCAGCCAACATATGTTAGAGCCGAGGAGTGTTCACA